>CM050528.1:15213628-15368628 GCA_027563665.1 Antrozous pallidus | reverse complement strand
CCTTGAGCTGGCTCCAGGTGTCAGAGGAGGCCAGGTGAGGAGGCCTAGAGCCCACTGCCAGGGTCAGGGTCCAGGCAGATGGTCTGAGGATCAGGATCTGTGGCCTGGAAACTGGCTCTGGAACCTCGCCCTGTCCAGCCCACAGGTCTCCCCCTGCCTACCTCCCATGGCCCGCACTCCAGGGAGCCCCACGCTGGGGGCTGGTGATACCAGCATCTGGAGGCTCTGCCAGCTGAAGATCCGTGCACCCTGGGGACTTGGCCAGCATCCCTGCCACTCGATCAGGCCACCAACTCACACCTGCTGCTAATTACCTGGAGAATTCTGTTTCCACAGCCAGCTCATCAGTTTCCTGGCTAATTGATTCCGACAGTCATCAGAGGATTGAGTCCCCAGAGAACACTCATGGTAAACTGGCCAGTGGCTGACATGCCCCTGCCCTGGGTTGGGGTGGGGGGGCGGCTCAGGAAAGGGGTACTCCTGGTACTAGGGCCTGCGATCTGCCTTGTTACACACCTGCCCCCACTCCCAGATGCTCGCCCTGACTCCTTCCCGTCGCCAAAGCCAACCATGCCGGGTCCTGCCCTCCACCCCCATCCATCCATCCCTCCTCTTCCCAGGACTCTGCATCTGCCACCTACACAAAGCTGACCCTTCTTGGGAGGCCCTTTTTGCACAATCTTGTGAGGGCAAAGTGCAGGAGCACACAATCAGGCTGCACACAGTAGGAAAGCACACTCAGAGTGCATGCTACATGAATGCACACTTTGGGTACATACTCGGGCACATGCTACAGGAATGCATAATTGGGGTGCATGATGTAGGAACACACACTCAGGCTTCACGCTATAGGACCACATACTTGGGGTGCGTGCCATAGGAGGACACAACAGGAGTGCACTCTTGGGCCTTCTGTTGCCGAGGCCTGGGTGGGTCAGGGCACGGGGGCAGCGAACAGCAGTGGGGTTGCTATGGCAAGGCAGGGCGGGGCCAACCTGGGAGCCCCTCCCCGGAAGCAGGGCTGGTGGAGGAGAAGACAGGAGGGCACAGCCTCACGTGCTCTCGAGCCCTCGGCCCTTGTCAAACATCACCAACAAGGCAGGCAGGCAGCCTCTGCTCGAGCAGGATTTATTGCTACGGAGAGACAAGGGCAGATCTGGGGAGGCCCTCGTCGCATCGCCCTGGGCTCAGCCCATCTTGCCTCTCAGCTGCCTGAGGTCAGGCCTGGTCTGGGCGGAGCGGCTGGATTGCAGCCCTTCCGAGCTGCCCCAGCACAGCCACGCTCTCACAGGCATGGAGCAGGGGGCTCGGGGGCTCCGAGACTGAGCTGGGGTGGCAAAGCGGGAAGCAGCCTGGAGACCATGGAGAAGCCCAATGCAGACTGGTGAGCGTCAGGGATGCGGTGCTTTCCAGGGGATGAGGGTTTGGGGGCAGGGAACGACCTTCTCAGCCTGAGATTCTCCCATTGGAGTCGCCCCCAGCCAAGGCCAGGCGGCCACATTCAGGTGGACAAACTGCAGTCCTTGTCGGAGCCAATGGCCCTCGAATCTTCTGTTTACCGGCATCCGGCAAACCAGCCCGCCGGCTGCTGCCTCTCATGGCAGGCAAATAACGTGTTGTGGGTGGGCAGTCCGGCCTGTGTGCTCACTGTGGCTGCCTCAGAGCTACCCCAGCAGAGTGGAGTGGTCCGGCATGCACGTGACCCACACAGCTGTCATCACTTAGTATTTGGCCTTTTAGATAGTTTGCCCGCCTGGCTTATGACGGAAGCGTGGCGAGCGCCTGCTGAATGTGGGGGTTGCTGCCTTCACCTTCACCACGGCCTCCCAGAGGTCACTCAGACCCCCACCTAACGAAAAGGAGACTGAGGGAGGGTCAGAGAAGGCCACTGTCCCTGCCGAGGCCACCCAGCAGGGATGGACAGGGCCTGTGGCATCTCATGGGGCTGGAGGGTGGCGAGGAGAGGAGGTGGACCTGAAACAGCCCACGGGTCAAAAGGAAAAGAGGTATTTGGCTCAAGAGGCCGTGGGAGGGTTGGCCATCAAACGCGCACAGGGAGGACAACTTAAAACACAAACTGGCTGTGAGGAGAGAGGGCGGGTGGCTCCGGGCACCAGGAGGAGGCACTGATCTCCAGACCCTGCTGGGAGGAGGAGCGCGGCGCTTCAGGGAGACACGGCTATGAGGAGATAGTTTGGGGGACCAGGGGACTCTGGGGCAGCCAGGTTGCCCTGCGGGTGGCTTGCTGACCAACTAGCGTGACACTGTCCACGTGGGCTGGGAGGAGGGGAAGCAGCTGGTCAGTTCCCAGGACGTCAGGGGTCAGGCCCAGCTTGATGGGATCGTCCCCTTTAAGAACAAAGATGGGACGGCTTGGATTAGGAAAGAAGAGAGGCACCAGGGTGTGGGGTCCCCTTGTGACCGGGCTTCCCTGGCCCATCCTGCGGACCAGAACTTCAAAAGGAAAGTGAACTGTGCAGGCTGCCATCACATCAGCCATGTGCGAGGCCCTGGGGTCACAGGCTGCCAGGAGCTGACCCGGGGCCCCTAGGAATGCAGCCAGCCTCACCTAAGGACACGGAGCCCCAGGGGTGAGTGAATGGTGGGCCAGTGCTGGCGGCCACCAGACACCCCTGAGCAGCACAGTGGCCGGGGACACCCCAGTCCAGCACCAGTGAACCTCTGGGACAAACCTGTCTACTTTCAGTCCTCCGCCCCTCTCCCAGCCTCACACAGCACCCACCACCAGGGAACAGGAAGGAAGGGGAAAAGGGGAGAAATGGGATCCTTGGTCTCTCTGAGAGTGACCCCAAGAATGAGAATGACTCATTCCTAGGTGTTTCACCACATCCCACAGCACAGTGAGGGGGTGACTGTCAACCCCACTCCTCAGACAAGGGCTCTGAGGCTCGGAGAGGTGAAGTGAGCACAGAGCACCCGTGAAGTCAGGTTCAGGGTCCCAGCCGTCCCCCCCACCCCCAGTCCCAGTCCCAGGAGGCCAGAGCAGGCCTGACTCCCAGAGACCCACACAGCAGGAAGGGGCAGCTGACCTCCACCCCTGCAGGGGACGGGCATGCTCTGGGCTCCTGACCCCCACAGGGCCTTGCCCTCAGCCCGAGCCTTCTGTTCCCTGGACTGCTGAGGGGGGCCCTGGGGTCTGGAGCTTTGGGCTCGGTGCACCCCCTCCCCAAGTGGCTGGGGAAGCTGCCAGTCCACATGAGTCTGTTGCCTGCAGTGACATGAGGATGGCCAAGGGCCAGCACCTGCCTCCCTGGGGCCCCAAGATGCCTCCAGCCTGGAAACCCCCTAAGCACCCACACCTGAGGCCCAGCTCTGTGGCCACAGAGTCCTGCCTCCCCAGCAGCTGGTGTGGGCCTCTGCTAATCTGACCCGGTGAGGCCTGTCTGGGTGAGGAGCCCAGGGAAGGGAAGCCCAGCTTCAGGGGTGGCACCCCGGGCCTTGCTGACTGTCTGCTTGTCTCAAGGCGGCTCCGGCCTGGCCTGGCAGCCCTGCTTCAGCCAGGAGAGGCGGTGTCTGGGTGGGAGGAGGGCGTAGCAGCCAGACTGAGCTGAAGCGATGCCTAGAGCCACTTCCCCGCCTCCACCAAGCTCAGCCTTGGCAGACAGGCCTGGAGCTCGCCCTCACGAGAAAGCCCTGTCCGCCCTTAGCACTGAGTCAGGTTGCTACTGCTTCTCAGGCAACCCTGGCACACTGGGGGCTCCACTTCCCCACCCACCCACCACCCGTGCAGGAGACGTGTTCATCCGTGAGACCCACGATGATGGGGCAAGGAACAGGTGACGGGGCTGCTCCCCTGAAGAAACACCCAGAGACAGGGGCGCCCCAACTGTGGCTCCTGCCTGGTGGCCCAAACCCCGCCAGTCTCAGCAGAGCATCTGATCCACTCTAGTGCTTTCCTAGGAGACGTGGCCAGGAAACGGGGAGTCTGGAGACCAGAGGGAGAATGGCTCTAGGAAGCCGAGACAGTGTGGGGAACAGACACAAGCTGGGGAAACCTAATCGGTGTCCTTGTAGGGATAGAAGAGGATTTAAAACAAGAACGGGGTGCCATGGACAAGGAGCCATCGGAAAACAGGAAGAGTGCCTGGAAGCTAAAAATAGGATTGCTAAAATAAAATAAAAAATCAATAGAAGTGTTAGAAAACAAGGTCAAGAAAGTCTTACAGAAAGAAAAATGAAAGAGGAAGAGGGAGGAAATGATGATATTCATAAGACCAATATATTGGTCCAACATCTGTACACTGGGAGCTTCAGAAACAGAAAATAGAAGAGAAAAAAGTTACCAAAGAGATAAAACCAGAAAAACCTTCCAGAGCCAAAGACCTGGTCCTCCACTGGGCAAGTGCCTCGCACAACAAATGACATTCACGGAGCGATCTGAGGTCTCGGGGGGGCCTGAGGCACCCGGAGAAAAAAGCTACATGGCATCAGGTTTCTCCACAGCACACTGGGCGCCAATCTGTTCATTGCTGTGGCTTTAACACTGCGAGGAGAAACAATTTTCAACATGGAATTCTGGACCAGGCCCACGAGGTTGAACTGACTGCTACCACTGAGGACTAACAGCGATTCTTCACTGTGCCTTCCCTAGAGAGCTCCTGGAGGATGTGCTTCCGCTAACACAGGACATAGACCCCGAAGGAGGAAAACGGGGGCCCACAAAACACTGGGTGATGAAGGGAAGTCCTGGGAGCTGTGAGGGGTCCGTAGCTCCATCGCCCAGGTGGGGGCAACTGGACAAAGCCTGGGGTGACACCTCCTTGGGGTGAAAGCAGAGGCCCAATAGAATGCCTGACGTGAAGAGTAAGCACATGAGAGTGGCAGCTAAGACAAGAGGAAAAAAAAAGACAAAGTCAACTGTAAACTCCAGGAAAAACAAAAGGCCGTACAAGAGTTGGGCAGAGCATTTATTTATGTGACCTGAGCTTGGAAACACTGGTTATGGATTTAACTGAAGGTGGAGGGACAGCTGTGCTGGGCAGTGTGCTAAAGAGGGAGCTGGGGTAGGAGCCATGGCTATGTGAGGGCAACCACGGGGAGAGATGAAGGATGAAGCAATAGTGGCTGTGTTCTAGGGCTGCAAACTGATTTTCCAGACCAGCCTCTGAGGACTGGGGCGCAGGTTTTAACTTTGGGCGAGATATATAGTTGACCACAGTGTTGTCTTTCTAAGAAGCCTGCCCCGAGATCTGAGGGAGGGGTCAATAAAAAGGAGAACATAGCGTGTATCTGCCCGAAGGTGGAGGCGAACGTGGTCAGAAGTAGGTGTCCTCCGGGTGCGGGAGAAAGTGGGGCTGAGAGCTCCAGCAGGGTGTGGCCTGGGTCTAGGGCAGAGATGAGGCCCCACATGCTCCTCTCCAGCCCCTGCTCAGCCAAAGGTGGCCGAGGACGGGCCCCAGAAATGATCAGCCTCTTGGCTCCAAAAGCCTCTGACATCCAGACATTTGAAGGGACAGCTTCCAGCCAGAAAGTCCATCTGTGTGCTTGGGTCTTCCACAGTCCAGCCTCCATTTCTCCTGACCCCTCCTCACCTCTGCCCTGCTCCCGTCTCATAGACCTGAGCCCCCAGCCCCACACTGAGGACCCTCAGGCCCGGGCGAGGGCTCACCTTGGCTGTTGGCTGAGCACAAATAAGCTTCCTTTGGCTGCTGCAAGGGTCCTAATCACGTCTCTAAACTGAACCCACAGCACACAGGCAGGGGGGCGACGGGAATAAGTAATTGCTCTTTTATTAACAAGTGATAAATTATTCCCCTATGATTGTGTGTGATAACTCTTCCTTATTCGAAATCAATTTGGGATGGAAATTGTTGGCGGCTTCTCACCATCGAGGGTGGGAGAACAAGGCGCCGCTGCCTTCTGGAAAACGGGTCAGTGTATTTCGGCTACTTCCTGAGGCTGAGGCGCCTGGCGCTCCAGGCTGCAGAAGGGGGTCGGCTGCCCTGGGGGTGGGGCCAGGCAGGGCGGCCTCATTTTCTCAGTATTTGCCCTGGGGACAAGTAAGAGGTCAGCGCAGGTACCCAAGCATGGTCTCTCCCCGCCCCCCACATCCACCGGAAACTCCAAAAGAAGCCTGGCCTCACCCCATCCCACCCAGGGTACAGATGTCCCCAGAGCCAAGGATCAGGCTGGGGGAGGAGCCCCCAAAGCCCAAGGCCTTGCTGGGACCACCACAGGCATTGGCAGCCATGGCTAGGCTACCAGGGATTGGGGAATGTATCTGCAGGTCACATTCCATTCATTCCCTCATGGAACCCTGAGGACCAGAGCAGCTTGACCTTTCACCCTACAGAGGACCCAGCTGACCTCCTATACCTCCCTGCCCCATAGACCATGACTTTATTAAGCCTGAGAAGGCATTGGCCTTTCCCCCCCCTAAATTTTCCTAATGGTTTCACAGTACCCTGTCCCCATTGCATTCCCTATTCCTTCCTCCTCTAGCTCAACCCAGGAGTGCTCCAGGCATAAGCGTAGGTGCAGGTCAGACAGACCTGGTCCCCCACCCAGTGCCGCTGGCAGACTCAGCCTGCTCAGAGCAGTGCCCTTGGCCCAGGCCTCTGCATCTCTTCTGGTTAAAGCATGCTTAAAACCCTGCAACCCACTGGGCAGGCAGCCAGCCGCCTCCCTCCCAGGTCAGGTCCACAGGAAGCCAGACCCTGCCTACCCACCCCCTTCAGCTCCTCCCCAGCTGCCTCCCCCACAACCCTAGGGCTGCAGCAGGTCCATGAGGCTGGGTCACCCCCAGCCCAGCCACTATGCCTTGCAAAGCTCAGACACCACCAGGGACCTTGGCCTCTTAGGCCTGTCATCTGTGGAATAGGAGGTTGGGTCTGAGAACCTGACAAATCCCCAGGGGTGGGGGAACTTTGATGAACCACCCCAGGGCCCCTAACACCCCCCACCTCCATTGCTGATCCTTTTAACAGGTGCTTGCGCTGTTTGCTTCTATCAGTTGTTGTCCCTAAGGGCTTCATGGGGAGGCACCATAGCTGGTGACTGGCACACTGTGGGAGCTCCATAAAGACTTATCAAGTGAATGCAAGAAAAGCCCACCACTGTGGGCAAGTTTCAAGGCTGTGCAGACAGCATTGCCTGGGGATGCCCAGCCCCAGAGAATCTATGGGGCACTGGGTGATTCAATTTAACGAGGTCCTGAGGTGGGATCTCATAATGGGATGAGTCCTTCTAAAAAGAGATGCAGGATTCCAGCCCTGGTTTTCATTCTCTCCATGTGCGATCCAGCAAGAAGGTGGCTATCTGCAAGCCAGTTAGAGAGCCCTCACCAGGACCTGACCCTGCTGCACCTGGTCTCAGATTTCCAGCCTCCAGAATGGTGAGAAGAAATGTCTGTTGTTTAAGCCACTCTGTCCGAGGTACCCTATCTAATAAAGAGGGAATATGCTAATTGACCATCATGCTGTTGCAAAGATGGTAGCACCCACAGCCAATAAGGAAGCAATATGCTAATTGACTATCACACCCTCAAAGATGGTGGCACCCAGTCCCCTCAGCCCCACTGGGACAGCAGGCATGTCTGCCTCTGGAGTCCTCCAGTCCCTTCCGCCTCCCAGCTGCCCAGGGGTACCTGAGGCTCAGGTAACCAGGGCCAGCCAAGGCTTGAGCTGCCGGCAGTGGCAGCAGCAGAGATGTGATGGGGGCATCGCCTTCCCCTGATTGCCAGGCCACCTACAGGCCCTGAGGACTCCTGGACTGTGATAGGGGGAAGGCTGGGCTAAGGGACTCCCCCTCCAGTGCATGAATTTTCATGCACCAGGCCTCTAGTTTTGCTATAATAACCTGAGCTGATTTACATAACCCCTTTCTTAAAACTCTGCTGTATTTCTCCAGATTTTCTATAATGTACACACACGGTAAAATTGGAAGTATTTTTAGTTTGTTCTATTTGGTTGTGTGTGCTGAACTGGATGGGGCAGCCCTGCCCTGGAAAAGGTGGGTGAGGCTCTCTGAGAGCAGCAGGATCCCTCCCAAAAGCCCTGTGCCTGGGGTCCCTGCCCAGGGCTCAGCCTTAGTGGGGCCTCAGGCAGGTCTCCCAACCTCTTGGAACCACTCCCTCACTTGGAGAGTGGAGATAAGGAGACCCACCTCCCAGGGGGCACAAGAGACCACTCAGCTCCCGGGAGCAGGCGCACAGTGAGTGCACGGAAATGTCCAGCCAGCCCACCCAGAGGGAGCATCGAAAAAGTGCCTCATGTCGTCCCCAGCAGGGACCACCGTCCCCATCTTACGGAGGGAGGTCAAGTCACAGTTAGAAAGAGCATGCTGGTGCCTAACCCAGTCTTACCCAGGCCCTGGCAGGCAGGGGCACTGGGCCTCGCCTCTGCTCAGGCCCCTCTATTCTCAGACACACACCCTGAAGGGCTCTCCTCCCCAGGAGCCCTCCCATACCTGTTCCCTTCCCACACCACAGTCTGTCCCAAGGGGTCCTGATGAGTGATTTGGGGGGGTCTTGACTCCACCTGGGCCTCAGGGCAATGTGGGGACAGTGAACACAGTGGGCCACCTGGGGCTGAAGCCCCTCCCTCCCTAATCCCCACACCTGGGCCCCTGTCACTGAAGAGGATGGGCATGCCAATTCAGGTTTCCTGTGACCTGGAGGTGGGGGGACAGGGCTCAGCAGGGACACACACATACACACACTGCCACCACCCACCTCAGGCCGCCCCAGGAGCCAGGCCTGGCTCAGGCAGCAGGTGAAGAATGGCGTCCATTAGGGCCACCATCTGTCTCGGCCACGACGGCCCCTCTCCGTGACATCCAGCAGGCATGTAGATAGAATATTTTTATGGGCAGAGTTTTTCTTTTGCCAATTTTCAAACAGGAAGCCAGACACTTGTCACACCTGTCCCCGCGTCAGCCTCTGCCTGACATAAATTGGGGCTGAGGCGGGGAGATGAAAGACGGCCTGGGCCCGGCTGCTGTGCGGAGCCACGTGTCACTCAGCCGGGAGCACGCGGAGCCGTGGCCTGGCTTCCTGCTGAGGCTGGGCGGGAGCAGCCTCCGCCGCCTCCGCTGGCCCAAGAGCCCTAGCCGCCCCCCGCCCCCCTGCTTTTCTCTTGGCCCCACAGGCTCTTCACCTGACCCCCATCTCCCTCCTCCTCTAGGGCCAGCCTGGACCCACCCAGAGGCCCCAGTGCCCAGCCCCGTGCAGTGGACTGTCCCAGAATATTCAAGCTTCTGCCCCTGCATAGTCACCTCCCCCTCAGCCAGCAGCTCCAGCACCTTTTATCCATCTATCCATCTATCCATCTATCTATTATATATATACAATAGATAGATATAGATCTCTCTCTCTCTCTCTCTCTCTCTCTATATATATATATATATATATATATATATATAATAGATAGATATAGATATCTCTCTCTCTCTCTCCATATATATATATATATATATATATATATATATATATATATATATAAAATTTAAGAGAGAAGGGAGAGAGAGATAGACACATCAATGATGAAAGAGAATCATTGAGCCGAGACCGGTTTGGCTCAGTGGATAGAGCGTCGGACTGTGGACTGAAGGGTCCCGGGTTCGATTCCGGCAAGGGCATGTACCTTGGCTGCGGGCACATCCCCAGTAGGAGGCGTGCAAGAGGCAGCTGATCGATGTCTCTCTCTCATCGATGTTTCTGACTTTCTATCCCTCTCCCTTCTGCTCTGTAAAAAATCAATAAAATATATTTAAAAAAAAAAAAAAAGAAAGAGAATCATTGCTTAGCTGCCTCCTGCACACCCCACACTGAGGATCAAGGCCGCAACCCGGGCCTGTGCCCTGACCGGGAATGGAACCGTGACCTCCTGGTTCATAGGTCGACACTCAACCCCCGAGCACTGAGCCTGGGCATCCAGCGCCTCTTTAAGACCTAGGGCCACCGAGGCTTGGCGGGGAGGTCCAGTGGGGGCCCAGGCCTCAGGGTCCTCACCTGCCAGCACCCACGTGTACTTTTCTCTTCTGCAGACCTTGTGGGCTTTGGAGTGTCTCCTTGAAACCTGGGGAACCTTTAGGGTGGAAGGTGTCTCAAGAACCCAGGAGATTCTGCTGCCAGACACGGGGCCGGCCTGGAAATAATGCTGGCAAGCACGTGCCGAGAGGATGGAGGGAGAGGCGAGTGACCTTCGGGGATCTGTCTAGGGCTCTCCACAGCCGCCACTCTGAGTGTGCACCTTGGCTAATCCCGCCAAGGATGGGAAGGACCCTCCCCAGGGGACAATGCGGGGGCGGGGGGTGGGGGGGTGTTACCTTCCCGGCCACACATCAGACCATGTGGGGAAGGCCACCTGTGTGTTGGGGTAGGCGATGCTCACTGCAGAGAGGGACAGTGACAGTCCTGTTGCTTTCTTCAGTTGGCCTTGGCTCCTAGGGAGACATCCCGGCCCAGTCCCTGCCAGGCTAACGGGCCATGTCTCACACGGCCTCATCTCTCGGGAAGCTCTGATAGTTGGGCCTCCAGGCAGGGACAGCACCAGCCAGCTCTGTGCTCTCTGAGGACAAGGTCTGGGTCCGGATGTGTCCTGGGAGAGCAGGGAGGCCTCACCAGGGCGGATGGAGAGAGGTGGACAGCAGAGAGCATGGGGGAAGGAACTTGGCAGGCTCTGGGATGAATGGATGGGCACGAGGGCCACTCCAGGTTCCTGGCTGGAATGCTCTGTGGAGGCAGGTGCAGAGCTTCCTGGGTGACCTTGAGCCCCACAGCTCTCCCGAGATCGGCCAGGGTGGCCTTTCTCTGGAATTCTGCTTCGGGCCACATCTTTGAGGGATGGGAGGTGGTTCTGGGCTGGAGGCCATACCCAAGGAGTAGGTGGCTAACCCTCCTGCTACCCAGCCCACACCTGTCCAGGGACCGGGCAGGAAAAGGGGCCACCCTTCCCCCAGCAGCATGAGGCCAGTGCAAAGAGAACTGTGAGCAAAAGCCTCCACACAGTCCTGGCTCCCTGCACCCTGGTCCTCACTTAGGCTGGATGGACCTACTGTGTGCCGGGAGCCACCACAGGCTAGCCAGCCACTCCGCTGGTCCTGTACAGCCCCTTCCCCACTTCCTCCAGAGCCCAGTACTCCACATGCTGGGACTTGGAGTGTTTTCCCACCCACGAAGGCGCTGAGTTGGTCAGCAGCCCTGGATTACGAAGGAGGCCTCTGGTGACCAGGAGAGGATGGGTGCTGCCCAAGGTCACACAGCAAGCTGACACTGCACAGGCCGATCCAACAGCTGCCCAGACTTGGATGGGGAGACTGCTGGCAGGTCCCTGAGCCTGTCCCATCTGGGTCTTGGCAGCAGGTGAATAAAGGCACCATCTCAACAAGGTCACGATGGCTGGCTGGGGCAGACTGAGGACATGATGCTGGGCTCAGGCAAGCGAGGGACAATCCAAGAGGGCTCCTGGGAGGAGGTGAGAGTCCCGGAGCCCCACCTTGGCCTGAACCCCTCGGCATTCCACCCGCTTCCTCGATGGGCCCCTTCCCAGCTTCGGCCTCAGCCTGACATTTCCCGTGACATTTGCTGCAAAGAAATAGAGTCATAAACCCAAAGGTTAAATTTGCACATTGCCTCGCACTGCCAGGAGAAGCGCAGTCCCTCCGCCCCCAGGTGCGTGGCTACAGGGTTTGTGCGAGATGGCCCGCCCAGTCCCAGTGCCCAAAGGTCCCTTTCCCAGTCCTTCCCAGGTACCTCCGTCGCCGTTTCCCAAAAAAAGTTTGTGGGCACAGCAGGCCCTGAGGTGTGCTGCCCAGGGGTCCCAGAGGAACCCTGAGACACCCTCTCCATCAGCACCACTTAACCCAGCTGTCCCAAACTGCTTGGCTACGCAGGCCTTGTTCCATCCCCACCAACACCCTATGGAACTTCAGCTCCACAAAGTGGGATCTGTGGCAGCCAGGTAGGAAGGCTGGGTGCTGACCAGAGGGCCGAGGAGATCCCCAAGGCACCAGGTGGGTTGCCTGAACCAAGCCGGGCCAGCTCCCGACACCCCAGCCCCTCTACCCACACTCCCCATGTCACCACTGGCCCAGCTCCTGGCTAGGCCCACCTGGTCTCTGCCCAGGCGGTACCTCCCCACCGTTCCTCTGGCAGGTCTGCCTGCTGTCCTGCCTTTCAGCTACACCTCCGAGGCCTGGCTGTCCTTCCTGTGTGTGTGTAGTGGGGGCATGAGGCTGTGAGAGGGTGCCTGAGGGCTCCTCCTCCATTCTCCCGCAGGAGGGCAGGGCTGCAGGCCCACGTGGAGACAGGGCTGTCAGGACAGCTGCAGGGTGAAGGCAGAGGCTACGGGCAGGAGCCAGGAGAGAGGTGGCTGGAAGTGCCAGCACTGGAATCCTGATCAGTACAGAAGTATATTCACGCGCTTCCAGAGAAAAATGCAGAATCCACTCTGGGAAGGTTGGGAGGGGTGGAGATCCAGAGCGGGGGTATGTGACCGCACCTCTGGGGACCCATCTCCCATCTCCAGCCCCATAACCACGGGCAGCAGGAGAGGGCAGGACAGGTTCATAGACATAATGGCGCATCCTCAGGAAGGGACTCTGCACACACCACTAAACCCATGATGCACAAGAATAGTCCCGATGTGCAAAATGTTTAAAATACAGCGACAAAAGAAGAAACTGCAGCACAAAACACCCGTATGGTGGGACCTGGCAGGCCCACGCGCTCCAGTGATGGTGCCGGAAGATGCAGGGGTGTGGACAGCATGCTGTCCCCTGGCTAGGCTTCCATTTGCGGCTCTGTGACCAGCTGTCCTTCAAAGAATGCAGTCCTGTAAACTCAGGAGGCCAAAGGTCACATCCCTGGAACGGCCTGGCTCAGAGGAGGCTCTGACAGTGCAGGAACGAATGCATGAAGGAAAAAACGAGTGCATAGCTGAATGAGAGGATGTGTGGGTATCTGAATGAGCAAACGGTGTCTGGGGTTGGGCTGTTGGACGGTGCAGAAGCAGGCAGGCTACAGGGCAGGGGACACGGAGAGATGCAGAGGATACAGAGGCGGGGCCCTGAGAGGACAGCCGTAGGTGGGGTGGGGTGGGTATCTGAATGAGCAAACGGTGTCTGGGGTTGGGCTGTTGGACGGTGCAGAAGCAGGCAGGCTACAGGGCAGGGGACACGGAGAGACAGAGGATACAGAGGTGGGGTCCTGAGAGGACAGCTGTAGGTGGGGTGGCCAAGAAGCATCCTATGGATCTTGAGGCCCTGGCCCTGAGTGGCCACAGAGGATCAGGCAGCCCTGGGGGTGACGGGGTCATTGGTCAGGGCCTACCAGGCTTTCAGGCTCCCCACAGCAGAACCTAGGGGGGAGGGGGAGAGTCACTCCCTCCTTCCCACACTCACTGACACGCTAGTTCCCTCACACACCATTCACTCATTCCATAAACTCATTCATCACGGAGCACCTTCCTTGCACTGCTTTTCTGACCCCTTTCCAGATGCACAGACTGAGGCTCCATGGAGGCTTTCTGGCAGCGGGCCTGGGGGAGCAGGGATCTCATCCCTGGGGCGGGGGTGGATTCCTCCCGCCCCACCAGCCAGGACCCTCCTGGTGCTGTGCCAGCGGCCAGACACGTCTAAGCTATGAAGCCATGAATTCAAGGCCAGGCCAGGGGAGCGAGGAGGGGCCTGCGCTGCCTGTGGGTGAGTAGGAGTTTCCCGGCCTGGGGGCAGCAGAGGGAAGGTGAACTAGAGTCAGACACATTGGGGGCGGGGGGGGGGGGTGCCACAGCACAGGCCCTGGCCTGCCCTCAGCCTCCTAGGACAACAGAACTTCCAGAGCCCCCGCACATCCCACAAGCCATCTTGCTTGAGGGAGACCCACTGGGCCAGGCTCTCTTCCCTGAGCCTCTCCCTCTCCTGCACCCCGGCCCCCGCCCCGGCCCTGGCTTCCGGGACCACAGGGAGAGGGCCAGTCAATCCGGCGACAGGACCCCGGCTGCCCATAAATCTTCCACAGAGAGAGACAGAGGCTCTGGGGTTCTGCAGGCTTCCTGCTGTGAGGGGCAGAGCAAAGATGCTGCGCCAGCTTGGGAGATGCGTAGGTGGCTCCTGCCCATCTCCCGTAGTGTCCTCTCCCTCCCTGCTCCCCTGCCTGCCCGGGTTCCCCTCTCCGATTCCCCTCGCCCTTTAGGGGCCTTTATTTCCCCCTCAGTTAACAAGAGGAGGGGCCGGGGTGGCAGGGCAGGAGTTCCGGAGAACTTCCCTACGTGGGAATGGCTGGCGGGGGCAGGATGGTGGTCTTCCGGGTATTTTGAAGGTAAGAGACCTGCGGTCAGAAATCATTGGAGGCCTCGGCCTTAAAGTGCCCCCAACAACCACTGAGGGAAGCCTGGTGACCGGCCCATGTCACAAATGAGAAGACTGAGGTATGGAGTGGTGAACTGTCACACTCAAGGTCATGGCCCCCAGCGGGTGGCTGAGCCAGGGCCCAAATCCCGGCCGTTGCCGTCTTGCCATCCCACATTCAGGAGCCAGAAGCCATCGCCTGTCTCGGTCCTCGAATGGGAGCTTGCTTCTTCCTCACAGATGGAAAGACAGGCTGAGACAAAGGGGCGTGGCCAGCCTCACTGCCTGTCCCATCCTGGGACCCACCCTCACACGCCTTATAAGAATGACTGGCTCGTCCCCATTCTTCAGGCAAGGACACCGATGGTGGCAGGGGAGCCGGCGGTGTGCCTCTGCCCCTGTGGGCTCTGGCCCGCAGTCCTCCTGACCACAGCGAGAGGACGTAACCTCAGCCCCACACCGTACCCGAGGTAGGTGACACACCAGGGAACCCCTCACCACAGAGAGACCAAGCAAAGGCTTCCTAAGTTCACCCTGGGTCAGCCATGGGGAGGGCACAGACCTGCACCCCGCTGAGCTGAGCAGCAGTCACTGCTGAGCATGCCGGGGTGTCTGGCCCATTTGTCCCTGTGTTGACCTCCAGGTTTGAAATGGGCCTTCCCTGCCCAGGTGGGTCCCAGCCCCCATCGGCCACCACTGCCCTGTCATGGGGGAAAGGAGGAGTGGCCGGGAGCCCTTCCGCCTCACATCGTGGGCTGGGGCACTGACCCAGCCCCCAACCACATTCCCAAGGCCTCTGCTGCAGATTTGGGCAGAACCCGGCCACAGCCCACCCAGGCACACGGGGGCGCCTACACCCGGAAGGAAAAAAGGCACATGCTGATGTGTCCACAGGCACATACGGGCATGCCTGCAGACATATATGTTCACACGCATACCGAGTGACACATACACAAACAGGCCTGAGGGGCTGTGGAGGGGAGACTCCCAGGACATGGAGCTGGCGGACAGAGTGGGACCAGGATCTTGGAGACGGTTTCTCGCCTCCTCTATCTGTGAGCTCCAGCTGCCCAGAGCCTCCCCCTTAACACGTGCATGAAGGCACAGGAGTGGGTCCTGCTGAGGGGCCCCAGCATGTGCTAAGCATGGAGGACAGCAAGCATGCTATGTACATGTGTGTGTGTGGCCGTGGGCATGCAGCCCGGGGCAATGATGCGGATGTGCATCCATAGCGTGTGTGCACGTGCACACTGGGGCAGCCCGACATGTGTGTGCACACGCGGTATGCAAGGGTGCAGCCCTTATAGACACGCGCACGTGTAAGAAAACGTGTGTGCAGCCTGCGGCATTGTGGACATCAGCAGGGCGGCCCGTGAGGGTGCCAGGGGAGCACTCTTCAGGCACAGCATGCAGTTGGGTCCCCAGCCCCCACTCTCAGGACTTCATACCAGGGAGGGGGAGGGGGCCCATGAGGGCTTCCAGGGATGAGGCACTGTGAGCTCTTCAGCCCAACCCGCAGGGGCCCTTAGGCTGCAGATCTGAGGGCTTGGCTGCCTCTTCTCATTACCCGCCCCCTGGAGGGGCAGCGCTAACCCCGCACCCCATCCCTCTGCTGCTGCCAACGCCCCCATTCATTCCGCTGCGGCCTGACCCCAGAGACAGGAGAGGTCCTGAGTTGAGTCCAGCGGGGCAAGGGTGGAGGAGGTGGATGCCCCCACCCCTGCTGGGTACCACGTTTCTGCACACATGGCCATTAACCCCTCCGTGGCCGGGATGCTCCAAGGCTGGACCGCGCCCTTCCAGTGGGCAGCCTACACCCCGGCCCGGGCCCGGCTTCAAGGGGCCACCCCGATCTGCCGCCGCGGTCGCCTCCAACTTTCCCGGGAAGCGGCAACTTTTCCTGCTGCCGCGGGCTCCGCCCTCCCGGGGCCGGGCACCCGCGGCCCCGGTCGGTGCACCACTGCGGTGGCCCTTTCCGCCGCCTGTGACCCTGCCGCTTGCCTGGACAGCCGGGACCAGCCCTGCAGCTCTGGGACCCCCCGCCCCTCCAAATCCCCGCACCCAGCGCCCCACCCAGCGGCCGGCTCGGGCGCGGCGCAGCACTCACCTCCGCCGGGCGCCTTCTTCATCGTCGGGGTCGGGCGGGGCGCGTCGGGGACCGAAAGTGGCTTCGGGGCCGGCGCCCGTCTCCCCGCGGCCGGGTCCGCATCCAGGCGCCGCCGCTCCGGCCCGGCCCCGGCCCGGCCGCGGGACGAGGCTGGGCGCGCTCCGCTCCGCCAGTCGGATGCACTGGCGGGGCCGCGGAGCGGAGGGCGAGGGCGGCGGCGGCGGCGGCGGCGCGGATCCGGAGCGGATGAATGTTTTATGGGATCATGTGGTCTGACGCGCGAGGAACCCACCCGGTCCCCAAGCCGGCCCGGCTGGGGCGGGGCGGGGCGGGGCGGGGCCTGGCGGCGGGCGGGGCGCTCACCTGGGCGCGGGCCGGGGCGGGGCAGGGGCGCGGGCGGCGCGGGGCTGCGGGGCGGACGAGGCAAAGGCGAGGGGCGCGGGCTGGGCCGCAGGAGGCGCTCAGCCCGCCCGGTGCACCGGCGCCGCGCGGCCCCAGACAAAAGGCGGCGCATTTCTGGAGAGGCGGCGGCCCCTACCGGCGGCCGCGGGGATGGCGGCCTTGGCCGGAGCGAGCTGGGGGCGCGGGCCCGAGGGCGTGGCGGCCCGGAGTGGCCAGGGTGCGCGGGTCCCCAAAGTGGCCAGCCACCGATTGAGGGCTTTGTCTGGAGGGGGGAAGGAAAGGCGCCTCTGCCTGACTCACTCCCTTTCTCGCCTCACTAAATTCTGGAGCCCCAGAGCCCAGTAGCCCTTGGCAGGAGTGGGATTGCTCTACTTTCCAGTTCAAAAACAGGCTTGAAGCTCCAGAGGCCTTTGAAGCCCCTCACCCAGCTGTTCCCGGCCGCTTTAGGCTGGGGCCTGGGTGTCCCAGCTGCCACAGGTCTGTGTGTGGGAATCAGACACTGCCGGGCTGTGGGACAGGTGTCCTATGCCCCTTAGTCAGCACCTTGGCCAGCGCCCTCCTCACTGGAAGCCCATTGGATGACTCCTGGATGTTGGCTGTAGGCGTTGGCTGGGATAGGTAGGTGTGGGCCTGCCTGACAGGGTAGGTTGCTGAGCAGGGCTGGGTGACAGGCCAGTCGGCCTCCAACAGGACATGGCTCACTGCTCAGGCTGGAGTCGTGGAGAGGGTTTAGTAAGGCACATCTGCAGGGTGCGGGCAGGTACAGGACAGCATGAGGGACAGACAGTGTACTCCCTGGGTGGGCAGCTAGGGAAGGCGTATGACAGCTGCGGAGGAACCGGTGGGGATGGCTGGACAGAGGCTGCAGCTTTTAGTCTAGGGGCACAGCCAGTCCTAGGGATCAAGCCAGGAGAGGGGGAAGAGCCTGGTGGAACACTCCCTGTAATGTAGTCTACACCCATCAGTTCCTGGGAGGCCCTGCATGGGGTTGCAGAGGACAGACCATTTGGGCCTCATTGATCTGCGTTCCCCAGGCTTTCTGGACACATGCCCTTGAGGCCCAGGAGCAGGCACGGGCTGGAGACTGCTCTCTAGGCTGATCCTTATCACTCCTTGCCTGCTCTGGGCTTCTGCCTGAATTCTGGGCTTGTCCCCTCAGACCCATTACACATAAGACAGAACCTCCTATAAGCTTACCCACCCCTCCAACGGGGTCTAGCATTGCCTCATCCCCACCCTCTGGTCCCCAGGACCACCCTCCACGATAGCATGTCAGGCACTGAAGGGCCCTCCAGCTGTGTGACCCCAGCTCACCCCTTTGGTCTCTCCGAGCTCAGAGCAGCATGTGGATGAAGCAGACACTAATGCCTCCTGGGAGAGGTCAGCTGGTCAGTGTCCCTCACTTGTCCACCTTTCCTGGACCCTGAGAGGACCATGCAAGGTCCTGCAGGGGGAGTTTGAGATTTTCACTCAAATTCATAGAATCCAGCTAGGACCAGGGGATCCTTCTGCTGTGGCCAGTCCTGAGCTGGGACACAGCTTGATTTCCTTGGAAGGTCACTGCTTCCACAGGCTCCTTGTTTCCATCCTGAAGAGACAGGCCTGTGATGGCGTCGCCCCAGCAGCCCATGGGGTCCCTGGGCCAACCAGGGTCTCAATGCCCTCCCCGGGAGCAGGGGGGAGGTGAGACACAGTGTGTGCATACCTTTTGAGCCATCTCCAGGATGGTGCGAGGGGAGACCCAGACGGAAGCTCAAAGGTCATACAGCAAACCTGTGCCCGCGGCCCAGGCGCTGCTCCAGTGTCATCTTCCCCAGCACTTCGAGGGGGCAGATGGGAATGTGGTCCCAGTGCCAGGGAGCTGGGAGTGTACCAGCTGCCATCTGCTCTTACCATGGAGGGTGGCTGCCTGCCTGAGGCCCGAGACAACTCTGTGCCAGGCCTGCTAAGTGCATTGACCTATTCTGTCCTGTCATATAGATACCACACCCATTTTACAGACAAGAAAATTGAGGTCAAGGGAGCTTAGGTAGACCCACATCCTGACGCCCCTCCCAGAACTTTATTTGCTCATTGCCACTGCTTCCTCCAGAAGCCCCCCGCCACTCCCGCCTCGGCCCAGCATAGGGAAGGGGCCAAAGCTCGACTCCTAGCAGCATCCCCAAGAATTCCCCTGGGCCTGCCCATCTCTGTAAGCCTCCAACCTCCACACCAAGCAAGGGCCTCCTCCCAAATGATGGCGCCCTAGAGTCTGCCGTGTTGGGCAGGCCCCCAGCTTGGCCACATGCACTCCCACCTCTGAGGGGCTGCTGGGGGTTGCTGGTGGGGCATGTGCATTGCACCTTCTGGGCCTGGAGCCCTCGTGTCCGGTCACCCGGATGAGGACACTCGGGCTGTGTGGACATGCAGTGCTGGCACCTGGCTCTTAGGGCTGGAGCTGCCCCTTCTTCTGGCATCCAGAGGGAGGGGTGAGTATCTAGGGCTCCCCAGGGATCACTAGCAGATGGCTCAGTTTGTTCTCCTAAAGGGGGCAGCCCATTTGGTAGCTGCTGTCTGGACACAGGCCTGGGCCAGGGATGAGTAGGAGGCTTCTGGTCGCTCAGAGCCCAAAGTTTGGTGCAGGGGCAGATCTCAGGAAAGCGGGGTCCTCAGGCTGTGCCCTAGGCTTCAGCACTTGATTCATCCCCCTCCCCCATTCCTGCAAGAAATACAGATCCTTCGAGAGCCACCCACCCGGCAGTGACAGCTAAATTGGGAGCCACTCTTTATCCCAGGAGCCCGGCCGACAGTTAAAACCGGGGACCTGCTAGCACCCAGTCGGGCGGGGAAGGCAGGCCGAGGCCTGGCCATAGCTGTGGCCGGAGTGGACACCTGCGGCTGCAGTGAGGGGGGTCTTGCTGAGCTAATTCAGAACTAGTGCCAAGACTTGCTCTCTCCTCAGCCCCTTGAGCCCCTTTCTGAGCTGCCACGATCCACAGATTTGCTCCATTTCCTAGATGGAGAGGCTGAGGGCTCATCCCAGATTGCCTGGTGAGGGCAGAGAAGGACTGTGAAGCTCAGAAATCCTACTTCAAGAGCACCGTGGAGGAGCCCGTGGCCTTCCTCCCTTTAGTGCTTCTTTCCGTCTGCTTGTTTAGGCATTTAGTCACTCAACAACACCCCGGGAGGCTGATTTCGGGTACTCTCATACTCCTCTGCTTGATTCCCACTTCCCTACAGGTTACAGATAGAGAGAATGAGTCCCAGGGAGGGTAGCCTTGTCTTGAGTCACTCAGCTAATGAGCCCAAAACAAAGGGTGTGTCTTTGCCACATGGTTACCCAGAAGCCCACAGGGACTGACTCACCAATGGGGCAGACAATGAGAGCCCGCCTGCTGCCCCAGATTCTTCCGGGTTGGCTCAGCCCAAGCCCCCAGCAAGTGGCTCCACAGCCTGAGAGCCACAGAACAGAGTCAGGTGCAGGGTGGGGGCTGGCAGAGTCTTCATCCTATTCTGAGCTTATCCTAGACTGATCCTTGCTCTGACCCCTGCCCAGGGCCACAGGCAATGAGCAGGGCAGGGGCCAGACCTGGCCTTGAGGTGAGACAGGAGACTCTGTGGCTGGTCCTGGAGATTGGGGCCCCTGGCTGGGACTTCATGGGTGCAGGGCCCGAGTTTTCTCATCCATCCAGTGGGCCTATTGCTGGCCTCTTGCATGGAGGTTGAAGGGCATATTTGCATGCCTGGTATAAGGACAGGGCTCTGAGGCTTCTGAGAGTGGGGTATTTTTAGCCAGGATTCCTGCTGACAGTCCAGCCTGGCTGAGGTTTGCTGCCAGCCTCAGAGGCACTTCTCTTAGCCTGCAAGGAGTCTGGGGTCTGCCCACCCCACCCCAGACCCTCTTGGTGCCCTCACTCTCCCAGCCCAGCCAGCTGCAGCCCCTCAACTAGGCTGGTTTTTCCCAGGTGAGGCTCTCCTAGGTATGTCGAGCTTGGGTCCTGGGGACGAAGGAGAGGGAATACCTGAGCGCAGAGCCTTGGGCTGCCTGTGCCAGAGTCCAGGCTCTCAGCTGCCACTCTTACCCGGCTGGCCTGAGGGTCTGGTTTCTAGGAGGTTTCGATCAATGCTCAGGCTCCAGGCTCTAGCTTGAACGTGTACAAATTCAGCTTGAAGGATGACTGGCTGCTGCCTCCCACCTGCCTGCAAACCTCCTCTGGAATGAGTGGTCAGCAGAGTGGCCATGGCTGCCCATCCCAGACCCAGCTCCTCTCCCGGGCACCTGTGCTCAGTGGTGTCTATCTGCTCTAGCCATTGGGCCTCTCCAGCCCATTCTACAACACCAGGCAGCCGCCACCCAGGTGTGTGAGAGCAGAAAGGCCCACAGCTGGGCCTGCAGAACTTTGCAGCTAAGCCAGGCTCACCTCCCTTCCCATATGCAAATGATGATACCTAGAGAGAAGGTCCTCCGCTTTGGCCACTGCTTGGGACACACTTCCCCCAACCCCCCAAGGAAAGCCTGGAGCAGACCCAGAGCCCAGCACCCTGGACAGCACCGCACTGTGCATTCCACCAGCAGCGCTTGGCAGGGTGGAGAGTGAAGCCCAGGGACAGCCACCAAGGAGGCCGGACCCTGCGCTGGGTCCCAGGTGCATGTTCTGAGGTTCTGACTCCGGATAAATCAAGACGCCCAGCCCTACCAATCCTGAAGTCTACACGAAAGAATAAGCGAGCAAAAACAAACCAACAAGGAAAAGTTTAAAACGAAGCACACTGAAGGAGGTCGGCTGTGTGGCATCCTAAAGTATAGTCTAAAACCATGGTAATGAATGCAGCCCCTGGACAGTCAGATGATGGGAAAGAAAGTCCCGAAAGAGACTCCTAGGTAAATATGGAAGGGAAAACTGGATTATTCAATAAATAATTTAAAATATACAACGAATACAGTCTTCGGACAATTAAACAGACATTTGGGGGAGACTTTTAAAAAAATATTTTTACTGATTTCAGAAAGGAAGGGAGAGAGAGAGAGAGAGAGAGAGAGAGAGAGAGAGAAATAGAAACATCAATGATGAGAGAGAATCATTGATTGGCTGCCTCTTGCACGCCCCCTACTGGCGATCGAGCCTGCAACCTGGGCATGTGCCCTGACCCGGAATTAAACCGTGACCTCCTGGTTCATAGGTCAGTGCTCAACCACTGAGCCATGCTGGCCGGGCTGGGGGAAACTTTTGGATCACTGCCTCACTCCTTGACACTAAAATAAGTTCCAAATGAACCAAAGCTTAAAAAGAAAAAAAAAGGGGCATTAAAATTACTAGAAGAATAAAAAATAATCTATAACCTTGAATAATTCTAAGAATTATACAAGACCCAGAAGCCATTAAATAAAAGATGGATACAGTCAACCTTGTAACAATAAAAGACAGATGCATGGGTGGTGAACCAAATAAAAAGATGACAAACTGTGGGACTATCAGCAATTCATCCTCCAAAGGGCTGTTTCTTGTTATATATGTGAGTTCTTACAAATTAGTACGACAAAGACCAACACCCCAGGATAAAGATGGGCCCAGACATCAAATGAACCCACCCAAGCAGGCTCCACTGCACTCACAATGAGAGAGATGCAAGTGTAAAAAGCAGCGAGAGTTTATCCTGGTGGAGGGCTCACTCTGGCGAGGGAGGGGGCGCCTGCAGGAACAGCGGGGGGTGTCGGGTGGCTGGAGATGGTTGGGAGGGAGACCTTCCTGGTGCCCCTTTATTCCACACCACTGTCCACACCGCGGCCTAGAGATGGGTGTGGTCCCCTCTCTGCTAGAATTGGGCCCAGCTGAGTCATTGGACACCTTGAACTTGCGTTTAAAAACGTCTCGTTGGGGTGTCACAGTGCTGCCTGGTCATGGAGAAACCGCTCTATTAAAAAGGACACCAGGCCATGCTCAGCATCCTTCCAAAAGGGGGAGCCTGCTCCTGGGAGGGTAACACCTAGAGAAGCCCCTTGGCTCCTGCCGGACCCTGTCGCATGGCTGTGGCCTGCACAGTCTCCGTGTCCAAGCCCCTTGCCTACTCCTGGGACCAGGACCATGATGCCCTCTGTGCAGCCTGTGAGGGTAAGGGTTTCCCTGGGTCAAGCTGCTCAGGGGGCTGGGAGTCCAGGCCAGGGAAAGTGGGGTACAGAGCCCGGGCTTCTTGGTGCAACCTGCTCTGCTGCTTCTCCCTGATTGGCCCAGCCTGCTTGGGGGTCAGTGGGAGGGTCTGTGATTGTCTAGACAAAAAAGAAAGCGTTATTTTAAAATAAAACAAATGACAGGACCCTCTGCCGGCTGTCACCGCCTGCAGGACGCGGGCAGAAGTTCTGGGCGTCCCACCTGTGAGGAGCTGCCAACAAAGCCATGAGCGCCTGGTCCCCTTCATCTGCATTAGAGGGGGGCTGGCAGGGCCGCTTTTATCACCCTCTTGTCCTGCTTCTCGGGAGCAGGGCCACAGGGTATGGGGTGCAGGAGCCACTGCTGGGCTCCCAGCCCTCCGTGCAGCCCCTGACCGAGGGCTCCATTGCCCTTCTCATCAGGGTAAGTGCTTCACCCACATTGCTTTTCACACCCCCACTGTCCCGATGTGTCACAGGCGGCCAGCACATCCTGGACCTTCCACAGACTGGCCCGTGTCCCTGGGATGTCCCCTCCCCGCCCCATCTCAATTTCCCTGATGGTGAAATGGAGTGATGCCCACTTTACAAGAGGAAGAAGGGAAAGAAATGGGAGGGAGGGGGTGGGGGAGCAGGATGGGGGATGAGGAGCAGGAAGAGGGGACATGGGAGAGCAATGTCTAAACGGGTCCCAGAGTGGCTTCTTGAGATTGCAGGGCTAGCCTTGGGACATCCATCTGGGACAGTGGTCGGCAAACTACGGCTCGCAAGCCACATGCGGCTCTTTGGCCCCTGAGTGTGGCTTTTTCACAAAATAGCACGGCCTGGGTGAGTCTATTTTGAAGAAGTGGCGTTAGAAGAAGTTTAAGTTTAAAAATTTGGCTCTCAAAAGAAATTTCAATTGTTGTACTGTTGATATTTGGCTCATTTTAAAAAATATATATTTTATTGATTTTTCACAGATAGGAAGGGAGAGGGAAAGTCAGAAACATCAATGAGAGAGAAACATCGATCAGCTGCCTCTTGCACAACCCTTACTGGAGATGTGCCCTCAGCCAAGGTACGTGCCCCTGACCGGAATCGAACCCGGGACCTTTCAGTCTGCAGGCTGATGCTCTAACCACTGAACAAAACCAGTCGTGGCAGATATTTGGCTCTTTTGACTAATGAGTATGCAGACCACTGGTCTGAGAGATTCAGAGACATCAACTGCTTGGAAGAGAGGAGTGGGTGATCCAGGAGGGCTGCCTGGGGGAGACTAACTGCTGGTCCTGAGGTCCAGGCAGACGTGGTCAAGGCCAGGTGTCCACTCTGCAGGATGCCACCTGCCTACCCCTCACCTGGCCACCCTGAGGAGGGGTGCTGGACAGGCCTGAGCCCTCACAGCCCCAGTGCTGAGCTTCAGGAAGCACAGTGAGCAGGAAGCAGAGCATTTGGGTCTCCCCTGGCCCAGAGCGATGGGGACTACTGGATGGCGGCAGGGCTTAGCTCTGTGTACCAGGCCTCAGGACTGACCATGCCGGAGACTCCCACAGCCAGTCCCAGTCTCCTCCCTTCCAGACTCGCCCTGGGCTGGGGCAGGCCCCCTGGAGGCTCATGCAGCGGAGAAGAGGCATGGGCTAGCAGCCCGGGCATTTGGGGCGCTTTAACGCACTCCCACAGGCCAGTGGCTTGTAAACAGCACAGCTGCATGGCTCACAGTTCGGGGGGCTGGAAGTCAGGCCAGGTGCCAGCAGGGTCTGGTTCCAGATATCTTGTACCCTCCCCCAGCAGAAGGGGTGAGGTTGCTGTCTGGAGCTTCATATAAAAGGGCACTTATCCTGCTCACGAAGGCTTAAGCACCTCCCACAAACCCCACCTCCTAAGACCATCATTTAGGGCAATGGTCGGCAAACTCATTAGTCAACAGAACCAATTATCAACAGGACAACGATTGAAATTTCTTTTGAGAGCCAAATTTTTTAAACTTAAACTTCTTCTAACACCACTTTTTCAAAATAGACTCGCCCAGGCTGTGGTATTTTGTAGAAGAGCCACTCTCACGGGGCCAAAGAGCCGCATGTGGCTCTCGAGCTGCAGTTTTCTGACCATAGATTTAGAGGGTTAGGATATGAATTCTGGGGGGACGCATTCAGACTATAGTGGAGCCTGATGGGCAGGGGTTCTAAGCAAGGGAGGCCCCGGCCTTGACCTCACACAGGGGAGCAGGTGGCTAACATACACTCTTTCTCCTTGCACAGCCTGAAGGACTCACCTGGGACCCTCCTAGGAACCTGGAGCCCTGACCCAGCCCCAAAATCACACAGATCCAAGATACTAGAAGGCAAGGCCTAGAGGTGGGTGTGGTCCCCTCTCTGCTAGAATTGGGCCCAGCTGTGTCATTGGACACCTTGAACTTGCGTTTAAGAACGTCTTGTTGGGGTGTCACGGTGCTGCCTGGTCATGGACGAACCTCGCTATTGAAAAGGACTCCAGGCCATGCCCAGCATCCTTCCAAAAGGGGGAGCCTGCTCCTGGGAGGGTAACACCTAGAGAAGCCCCTTGGCTCCTGCCGGACCCTGTTGCATGGCTGTGGCCTGCACAGTCTCTGTGTCCAAGCCCCTTGCCTACTCCTGGGACCAGGACCATGATGCCCTCTGTGCAGCCTGTGAGGGTAAGGGCTTCCCTGGGTCAAGCTGCTCAGGGGGGCTGGGGGTCCAGGCCAGGGAAAGTGGGGTACAGAGCCCGGGCTTCTTGGTGCAACCTGCTCTGCTGCTTCTCCCTGATTGGCCCAGCCTGCTTGGGGGGTCAGTGGGAGGGTCTGTGATTGGCTGCCCTCACCAGAGTCCTGGACTGGAGCAAGAAAGGCAGGGTCTCTCCCAAAGAAATGGGGTGTTCTGTTTCTGGGCCCTGCGTGGAACCCAGTCCCCCTCCCCTCAGATGTCTGTGGACATTTGTCAGAGGGTGGACAGCTACCTTCATTATGCAGGCGAGGAAACTGAGGCTTGAAGTGGCACCAGACCTGCTCAGGTGCCACAATAAGTGGGTGATGATCCCCAAATGGCCATCGCTCCCTCGGCCACACCAGGTGGGTGAGCGGGAAGTGGCTGCAATCAGAAAATTCGGCCGCCGCCGGTTTTTCTAGCTGCGTGAGTCAGAGGAGATGATTAAAGGGTGGATTACGGAGAGATAAAAAGTGGGAGTGGTGCACAGGATGAGGGAAAAGCGCAAGAGCCTCAAAGACCCCACTGCACGCTCAGTGGGCGGCTCAGACACAGACTCCACGCAGCGAACGCGGAGGCACGGAGGCGGGGGGCTGGGGCCTGGGTCAGGAGCCCCGTGAGGCCCACCGTGCCGGCTGGTCCTGGGCTGTCAGTGCTGGGGCCACGGAGAGGGGACAGCATCTCCCCAGGCCTGTGACCTGGAGCCTCAGGGACCCTGTGGGTCCCCGGGCAAGAACAGCCCCCGAGACAGATGGTGAATTTGGCTGGGGGGTGGGGTGGGCAGGAAGGGCACGCCCAGAGTCACTCGCTGCCTCGTGGCACACTGCACCCTCCCAATGCCAAGCGCCGGGCTGGGCTGCAGAAAGACCCAGGGGAGCAAGCTCTCCCCAGGGACCAGGGTGCCCGAGTTTCCTCATTATATCCAACTTTGAAGATGGCTCCTGGAAAAGCACGCCTGTTGCCAGGGAGGCCCGGAGTCCGACCACACCGGTGGGAGAGGTAGTGGATGCGCAGCTCTGGCAGGGCCGGGTGTCTAGCTGGACAGGGAGGAAGTGTCCCTGGCCGGGCCGGGGCAACCATCCTAGCTACCCCCACCCTGGCCCGCCAGGAGAGGAGGGAAGCCTTGAAGTGCCAGGCCTTTGAATCGCTGTCTCCATGACAACGCGTGGGCACAAAGGCCGGGTGGTGAGCAGGCTGTGGCTAATGCAAGGCTGAAAGGAGGAAGGGAATCTTTTATTTATGGGGAAGGAGTGTTGGGGATCTGGGCTGCACCCACGCCCATGACCAGATTGAGGGCTTAAGGCTGTGACCTGCCCTCCTGAGCCAGCACCCCGGGGACACCGAGAGGATAGCGCATGAGCAAATGAAGGACAGGGCTGGGGCGAGAGTCCAGCATGAGTCCAGTCTGAGATGTGACCCCAGAGGTCCCCCCGGGAGTGAGGGGGCGCTCACCCAGAAGGGCCACGCATCATGTGCCCACAAATGTCCACTGCGTTCCAGTCTCTCTAAGGCTTCCTTTCTAAGACAGGTGCATGCCAGGTGTTAGCACAGGTGCAGGCAGCGAGGAAATGCAACCAAACCAGTGCTGCCGAAACAGCACTCAGGTGGGGGTTGCTTGGGTGGGTGCTAAAAGAAGGTGCCGGACTTGGGCAGAAGGGACCACCAGTGCAAAGGCCCTGGGGCAGCACAGAGCTGAGAGTATCTGAGGGCAGGCAGGAGAGACAGGAGTGAGAGGTAGGGGCAGACCTGCAACCTCTCCTTCCCCCCACACCTGGCCACAGGCTCTGGGCCTCGGACATCCAATCCTAGCTTCCAGCTGCCAGCCCCACCTTCCCCTGCTCCTCGAGCCCCCAAAGGCAGAAAATTGCCCCCAGGGGGCCCCAAAGGGAGAATTCTGACCCACGAGATGGGGGAGCAGTGTAGACACCACCACGGTGAAGCAGACGTTTTATTTCACGTATTAAAACGTTTGAGAGATTGAAGAGAGAGACGGAGGTGATGTCATAGCCGTGCGGCTGCTTGCCCCAGACCCAACACCACAGCCCCTTGCTCCGCCCATCCTCCCGCAGCCCGCCCATCTCCTTTCCTCGTCGATGTCTAGATGGGGGCAGTGTTTTGTGAGACTGGGAGAACTGCACTGGACATTCAGAACCATCCTCGTCGATGTCTAGATGGGGGCAGTGTTTTGTGAGACTGGGAGAACTGCACTGGACATTCAGAACCATCCTCGTCGATGTCTAGATGGGGGCAGTGTTTTGTGAGACTGGGAGAACTGCACTGGACATTCAGAACCAACATGGACCGTGGTCCGCACACACAGTTTCTGGTTTGAGCTGAGGGAGGGGAGCCTGAGACGCCTACCCCCACAGTGCTCAGGCTTCAGTGAGAAAACAGCTCATAGGGAGGGATTGAGAGGGGCTTGTAGGAAAGCCCATATCCCTTCCAACTGGGGTCAGGCTGAGGGGGCTGGGAGGCTGCCAGCCCTGTGAGGAGCCTGGAGCCAGCGACCCACGTGGCATGTCTGAGCTTTTGTCCCCTCCAAGGTGAACCCCAGCTCCTGGCCCCTGGGGTGCCAGCCTCAAGGCAATTTAGGGTCATTGGGCTGTTTCCTCCCCTTGTCTTTGCAGGCATCCCCTCCCTTACTCCCGCCACTGCCCCAGCCAGACTGCCTCCCTCCCGTGGCGTCTGAAAGTAAGTTTGGTTCCCACATGCTCCACTTTGGGGTCTGAGCCCAAGGTGGGGGCGGGAGGGCTCCAGGGGACCAGGCAGGACTGAGTGGATGGGGAGGGGAGAAGTTGCCAGACAGGCAAGAGCTGTGGTTGGCAAACTCATTCGTCAACAGAGCCAAATAGCAACAGTACAATGACTGAAGCTTCGGAGAGCCAAATTGTTTAAACTTAAACTTCTAACGCCACTTTTTCAAAATAGACTCGCCCAGGCCGTGGTATTTTGTGGAAGAGCCACACTCAAGGGGCCAAAGAGCCGCATGTGGCTCTCGAGCCGCAGTTTGCCGACCTCTGGGTAAGAGGAAAGGGCTTGGGCAGCATAGAGCAGGGCAGAGCAGGAGAAAGGTGGCCAACGTGGGATGGGCAGCCGGCTTCCCCCTGCCCCATAGCTATTGGGTCTGGTACGGTCCCTGGCCCCTTCAGTCCCAGGAGGGAACCCTCCAGCCCAGAGAGCCAGGTGATGTGCCCCAAACCACCACATTGTCAGTAGCTACAAACGGGGCATTCCAGCTACAGCCGCTGCACAGCACCGCAAGGCTCCAGGCCGACAAGCCCCAGTTCCTCCTGCTGCTCAGAGAGGCAGGCCCGCGGCGGCCACGTGCCCCTGCTCGTGCCTCCACCCCCACCAAGGGCTTTCTCTTGCCAGCCGGGCCTCATTCTCTCATTTCATCCCACATTCCCTCCATTGCAGAGATGAGAAAACTGAGTCAGTGGCAGGAAAATGAAGTCTGGGGTCAAATAGGCTCTATAGGGGGGAAGGGGGTGGAGTTAGGTGGAGGGAGACAGAGCTTAGGGCAGGCCAGGCTGACCCCTAATGAGGCCAGGACCTGCCTACCCACAGATATGGTTGGGGCGGGGGGCACCCCCAAGGCCTGGGCTGGAGAGAGGACCGTGGGCCTCTCTAGTTATAGCAGAGGGTCCCAGTTTCAGCCAAGACACAGGACACATTCACCAGAGAAAGAGGGTGGGTGGTGAAGGGAGCAGCCGCAGACCAAGAAGCGTGGGGCCGGCAGAGGGAGTGGGAGCAGGAGGGCCTAAGGGTGCTGATGACAGATTCGGAACATACTCCTGGGGCTGAGGGAGCTGAAGAGCTGAGCCTGGCTGATGGGAAAGAGCCATGGAAGGTCCTGGAATGAGCAGCCTCGAACATAAAGGACACAGAGGGACTGACCACTGGCTGAGGGGACGAGGCTCTGCAACCCTGGGGATGCTGGGCATGAGGGAGCCTCCCAGGGGCCCAGGGTGTGATGACCTCTGTTGGGACCCCCTGGGGGACGCTGGCCCCTGAGGGCGCCTGGCCAAGCCCTGGAGGCTGAGTCTCTCTGGGGAGATGCTCCCTCGCCTATGAGGGCAGGGGGGGCTCAGCCAGAAGGGCCACTCATCGTGTGTCCACAAATGCCACTGATGGCCACGCCAGCCTGCCTGCCACGCG
The DNA here is from genome assembly GCA_027563665.1 of Antrozous pallidus. Classification (NCBI taxonomy): domain Eukaryota; kingdom Metazoa; phylum Chordata; class Mammalia; order Chiroptera; family Vespertilionidae; genus Antrozous; species Antrozous pallidus. The sequence continues at coordinate 15,338,828 of CM050528.1, read as the reverse complement.
GGGCTCCCCACGCTGCTGGGAGCTACATTCTTGGGGACATGTGACGTAGCAGTGCCTTCATCATGACAGCCACACAGAATGTTCTGGAGCCTCATCCCATCCTCAGGGACCTGGGAATGAGAAAGGGAGACCCTATACTAGGCTCTGGGATGAACCCGGACAGTGTCCAGGAGGGTGACTCGTGTGTGTGTGTGTGTGTGTGTGTGTGTGTGTGTGTATGTGTGTGTGTGTGTGTGTGTGTGTGTGTGTGTGGAGGGGGCAGTGGAGGGAAGAGGATGTGGGGGACAGTGCAGGGAGGGTGCTGAGAATTCTGTGCTGGGGGCAGGCAGTGGGAGACAGGCTTGAAGGGGGTGGACTCCTGGCCAGCAGCTGGACTGTGGGGGGAGTGGACTGTGAGAAGATGGGACTGTGGGGGGAGCAGGATTGTGGGGAGTGGAAAGGTGAGGCCTGACCTCCCCCTGCAGCCGTGGGTCAGGGTCCTGGGTCCTGGAGGTGGGACAAGGCTGCAGGGGCCAGGGGGCTAATCCAGGGCAGCTCTATGGCCCTTTGCTGCCCTCTGCTGACCAGCTTTGTCACTACAGCCCCAGCCCTCCTGTGCCTTGTCTTCCTCCACCTCCTGGACCCTCCAAGCCCAGGCCAGGAGGTGCCAGGAGCAAGCATGGGGTTGAATTGCTGAGCTATGAGGAGGCTGGGAGCCTTGCCAACCCCTGTGCCCAGTTTTATCCCAACCAGAAGCTCCGGGTGGCCACTCTCTGGTGGCCCCAGTGGCGAGGCTGCCACCCACAGTCTCAGGACAGCATGGACTGACCCGGCATGTGTCTCCTGAGGGGTCTGTTGTGGAGTGGCCTTGCGTGTGGGTTGGGGGCAATGACTCTGTTCACTCACACACACAACATGTGTATACATGTGTGTGTCACGCCTACAAAGAGAGATACACCCACATTTCAGCGCTGGCTTCCCAGGCTGGGTGCTGGGATTTCAGATGACACTGCTCTGCCCATCACCCTTCCTTGTATTTCTCCCTGTGTTGTCCACAGACTGCACGGACTGGCTTCATAATAAAAAAGGAAAGGGGCCCTGGCTGGTTTGCTCAGTGGTTAGAGTGTCAGTCCACAGACCAAAGGGCCACGGGTTCGATTCCCAGTCAAAGGCATGTACCTCGGTTGCAGGTTCAATCCTCAGCCCTGGTCTGGTGTGAGTGAGAGGCAACCAATCCTGTCTCTCTCACATCAGTGTTTGTCTCCCCACTCCCTTTCACTCTCTAAAATCAATGAAAGAAAATATCCTCACTCCTCAGGGGAGGATTAAAAAAAAAAAAGGGAAGGAGCTTTTTCAAAACATCAGGCGGTGTCCAAAGCATACAAAGGCCTATGAGCCTGAGCCTGAGGCCTGGGTGGTCCAGGCCAAGGTTCCTGGAAACCGGGAGGGGGCCGAGGAAAAAGCAGAGGTGACAATGGGGCTCCTGGACCCCATAGGGCTCTGCTTTAGAACCTAGTGCTTCCATGTTATGTTTCCCCATAACCTCCCCATAGCCTCCCATAGACCCCCAGTCTCCCATAGCCTCCCCATAGCCTCCCCATAGCCTCCCAGAGGCTCCCATAGCCTCCCATAGCCTCATATAGCCCCCCATAGCCTCCCAGAACCTCCCCAGAGCCTCCCCAGAGCCTCCCAGAGCCTCCCCAGAGCCTCCCCATAGCCTCCCATAGCCTCATATAGCCCCCCATAGCCTCCCATAGCCTCCCAGAGCCTCCCCATAGCCTCCCCATAGCCTCCCATAGCTTCATATAGCCCCCCATAGCCTCCCATAGTCTCCCATAGCCTCCCCATAGCCTCCCATAGCCTCCCCATAATCTCCCATAGTCTCCCTTAGCCTCCCATAGCCTCCCATAGACCCTACCCCATTGCCTCCCATAGCCTCCCCATAGCCTCCCATAGCCTCCCCATAGCCTCATATAGCCTCCCCATAGCCTCCCATAGCCTCCCCATAGCCTCCCCATAATCTCCCATAGTCTCCCTTAGCCTCCCATAGCCTCCCATAGACCCTACCCCATTGCCTCCCATAGCCTCCCCATAGCCTCCCATAGCCTCCCATAGCCTCATATAGCCTCCCCATAGCCTCCCATAGCCTCCCCATAGCCTCCCATAGCCTCCCCATAGCCTCCCCATAGCCTCCCCATAGCCTCCCATAGCCTCCCATAGCCTCCCCATAGCCTCTCCATAGCCTCCCATAGCCTCCCATAGCCTCCCATAGCCTCCCCATAGCCTCCCTTGGCCTCCCATTCCCTCTCCATAGCCTCCTATAGCCCCCCATAGACCCTACCCCATTGCCTCTGGGCAGCCTCAGGCTCCCTCCTGCTGACATCCTCATGGCCTAGAGGTGGGGCCATCCCATTGCACCCCATGCTTGCCCTGCTCTGCTCTCTGGCACCCACCTCAGTCTCTCCAGACTCTCCCCTAGTCCCCGGGGAACTCGCTGGGGTTCATCTGGAGTGGGCACCCTGACTCTCCAGGCTCAGCCCCCAGAGAGGGCATGGGATCCCCAACATCCTGCTTCCCCTTGAGCCCCACCAGCTGGCAGCCAGAAACAGCTCTCTCGCCCCCCCCTACCCCGACATTCTTAAACATTAGTCCGAGGAGGGGCCCCTCGGCGCTGCTGCCTGTGATAGCAGGTCTGTCACAGCCTGAAGTCCTTCCTTAGCCTCCCGAGTGGCAGCCCCTCAAGGCCTGCAGGCCCATGTGGCTGTGCAGAAATGGCCATGGGACTGGGTCATTTGTGCCTTGGTGGGTGGTGGCCTCTCCAGGAGGGTGGCAAATGCACAGGAGCCCTAGGCAGTTTGGCTCAGTGGATAGAGCATCAGCCCATGGGTCCTGGGTTCGATTCTGGTCAAGGGCACGTACCTTGGTTGCAGGCTTTATCCCTGGCCCTGGGATCAATGTGTCTCTCTCACATTAATGTTTCTCTCTCTCCTCCTCCTCCTCCTCCCTTCCACTCTCTAAAAATCCATGGGAAATATCCTCAGGTGAGGATTAACAACAACAACAACAAAAATGACCGGAGGACTTCAGCCGTGTGCTTTACCGGGGGCAGGGAGGCCAAGGTCAGCCTCGCGCAGCACCCCGAGGTACACAGCGTCCCCACATCAAAGCCTGGCCGCCCGCTGAGGAGGGAAAATCGATGTCGGGCTGAGGGATTGATGCAGACCAGCTGGGGTGGGGACAGGACGATGTTGGGGGGGAGCCAGGCCGACCGGGCTCCGCACGCCCTGAGCGCCTTCCACCTGCGTCAGAATGTGCTGCAGGGCAGCCAGGCGAGCAGCTCCATCCATCTGGCCCTGGACGTCCCCAGTGGGGTGGCGGGGCTGCTTGCCCGACTTCGGCAGAACTGCTGACTGTGCGCTGGGCGGTTCCCCCAGAGGAGCCAAAGGCCTTGAACGCCATCCAGAGGCTTCATTGCTGCCCTGGCTGGTTTGGCTCAGTGGCCGGAGCACTGGCCTGCGGACCAAAGGGTCCCGGGTTCGATTTCGGCCAAGGGCACGTACCTCGGTTGCAGGCTTCTCCCCAGCCTGGGCCCTGGTTGGGACTCATGTAGGAGGCCACCCATTGATGTGTTTCCTTCCCATCGATGTTTCTCTGTCTTCCCCGCTCTCTTCCACTCTCCCTAACAATCAATGGATCAATATCCTCAGTGAGGATTGGAAAAGCACCCCAACAGCCGAAACCGGGTTGGCTCCGTGGATAGAGCATCAGCCTGCGGACTGAAAGGTCCCAGGTTCAATTCCGGTCAAGGGCATGTACCTTGGCTGCAGGCACATCCCTAGTGGGGGGTGTGCAAGAGGCAGCCGTTCGATGTTTCTCTCTCATCGATGTTTCTGACTTTCTATCCCTTTCCCTTCCTCTCTGTAAAAAATCAATAAAATATATATATTAAAAAAAGAAAGAAAGAAAAAGCACACCAACAAACAGAGACTCCATCCCTGTTAAGTCCCAAGAGCCTGGGCTAAAGGGTATCTATGGGGGGCTGCTGGGGACCCACCTCTCTACCTGGCCCAGATTGTTACACATGACAAAGAAAGCCATAGGGTTAGGTCATTATTTCTACAAAACATGATGGAGAAAAAGAGCAACCGATGCGAAAATATCACTATAAAAATGGGAGTTATTCAGCCTCTGACCCCCTCCCCACGGCCTTTTGGGGCAGGCAGGTGCTGCCTCCCTGTGTGTCGGGAATACGTGTCCCTGTTCTAACACCTCAGTAGACGCTCATCCTCTCAAGGTGTGGGTGCCCCATGGTGCTCCCAGCCCATCGACCCCTGTGGTGACATTAAAGATGTCCTGAACCTTCCCATCAGGAAGAGACCTCGGCCCAAGACCCTGCCATGGAGAGACCCAGCCTGGCCCAGCCGGTGTGGCTCAGTGGTTGAGTGTCAACAAGAGGCCATGGGTTCGATTCCCTGTCGGGGCACATGCCCAGGTGGTGGGCTCAATCCCTAGCAGGGGTGCCTGTAGGAAGCCAATTGAGGTTTCTATCTCTCTCTCCCTCTCCCTTCCCCCCTCTCTCAAAATCAATAAAGAACATGTTTGCTTTTTTTAAAAGAATGTTTTAGGGACATATATAATATTTTCAACAATAAAGTGTTTTTTTTTAACAATAAAGTTTTTTAAAAGAATGTTTAAGAGACACACACAGAGAGAGAGAGAGAGAGAGAGAGAGAGAGAGAGAGAGAGATCCAGCCAGCCTGCCAGGCCTGCCCTGCCCAGTCACCAAGCAACTCCCAGGAGACCTGGGGCTGAAATGCCTGCCAGGAAGCCCAAGGAGATGGCCTCGCAGGAGGCCTACAGCCCTGCCCCTCCCCTGAGCTGCTGGCGCAGTAGGAGGGACTGGAGCCTTGAGAGATGATGTATGCAGCCCTCCCCTGTCTCCCATCCAGGGGGACCCAACTTGGTGACCCCAGTGGAAGTCTGATATATATATAGGGGGCAGGGCAGGAAGGGGAGGCAGCCTGTGCCTCCCCCATGCCCCAAACCCCAGTAGAGGCTGTGGCACTCCCGATTTGGGAGCTGGGACTGATGGGAGCTCACAGGGTGCAGGGGGCGATGGGGGGAGGCAGGCCCATCCTGGCACTGCTGGCAGGAGACGAGGGGCACAGTGCTTGTGGGAAAGCCTGAGAAGTCAGAGGCGGGGCTGGGAGCTGCGCCAGACACTGCTGGCTGGAGTGGCAGGCTCGGGGTACAGCCAGCTGGTACAGCTGGGGTGCCAGCCTCCCCATCTCCAGCCAAGTCTCATGTGACCCCTGAGGCCCAGCTCTCCCCAACCAAGCCTGGTCTTCCTTGTTCTCGCTCAGGTGTTACCTCCTCTGGGAAGGCTGGGTCCCTGAGCAGGTGGCCAGAGGGCACAGTCATCCCTGCCCCCAGGGGCCTCCCGCCTGGGGCAGAGTGCGGGGGATAGAGCGCTGTGCAGGCCTCACCTGTGGGAGGCCCTAGCAGGGCGGGGCCACCTCACCAGAGTCTGAACCACAAAGGCCCAGCCTGACTCAAGCCAGCCCCTCAAGAGGGTTCAGCCAGAAGGCACGGCTTTGCCCTTTCTTTTTATGGCTGCTATTTAAGCACTTAGACAATATTTATTTATCACCAAAGTCAGCCCTGATTGTTGGGATAAAGAGCCCCATGCAGTACATACACAAGTTTTTAAAGTAACAATTGACTGTATCTGTCCCACCACCCTCCTCCCGGGTTACCTGCTGGGCCCGGGCACGCACAGAGGCCACCAGAGCAGCCTATCAGAGCCTTTGTTCTATGTCCCACCTGAGGCCAGGTGAGCTCTCTGGAGGAGCCGTGGGAAGTCCCCGCCCAAGTCGGGGTGTCACCATCACTCTGCTGGAGCAGGGAGGGTGGCCCAGGATCACCAAGAGTCCTGGCTCCTGGTCAACCCCAGGACCCAGGTGGCAGGTCTCTAACATCACGCCCAGACCTAAGGGTAGCAGCCCCCCAGACTCATAGGGTGTGAGGGGCCCAGGGAACCTCAAGGAAATCAAAGCTGTAGCTTCCTAGGATGGCCCTGCCCGGGTGGCTTGGCCTAGGACATGTCAGTGTTCCTCAAGGTCCATGTCCCCAGGACCAATACCAGCAGGGGATGCCCCGTAACCTGCTCATTTTCAAGCAGGGTGCCCCCGGCAGAGGTAAGGCTCTGGCTTGTCAGGTTCTCAGTGGATGCAGGGCTTGTGCTAAGCACCCCCAGGTCAAACTAGGCTGAAACCCATGCAGAGGGCGGGGATGTGGAGGATGGTCTTATTATTATTATCATTTCCCTGAGGAAGAAATTTCAAACTCTCTTTAGTTCCAAGCTCCCACCTGTGGCCTCTGCAGTGTGTGAGTCCCAGGTGTGCGGCTGTCCTGGGACATAACTGTGTGACTGGAAAGGGGACCTGGTCCTTGGTGGGTCTCCCAGGGCCGGCTGGGAGTGAGTGGGTTCCTGACTTTGTGCAGGAAAAATTTTACAACGTGAGTCCAGGTGCCTATGAGGGAACGTTTAAGAAAGCTGGGGACGTAAAACAAGAAAGGACTTTGCACCGAAAAGGCAACAAGGAGCCATAACCGGTTTGGCTCAGTGGACAGAGCCTCGACCTGCAGACTGAAGGGTCCCAGGTTCAATTCCAGTCAAGGGCATGTACCTTGGTTTCGGGCATATCCCCAGTTAGGGGGTGTGCAAGAGGCAGCTGATTGATGTTTCTAACTCTCTATGCCTCTCCCTTCCTCTCTGTAAAAAAAAGAAAAATCAATAAAATCTATATTTTTAAAAAAAGAAAAGGCAACAGGAGAGCTTAGGCTGGGCTGCCCTAGCTCGCTGGGAAGTCAGGGGTTAGCCTGGGATGAGCTGCCGCTGCCCATTGCTCCCCTAGTTGCATGCCTCCTGGGGTCCTGTAGGGTTTAGGAGATGCATGCGTGTGGGGGATGGAGAGGGGAAGGGGAAGGTGGGGCTGCTCCCCAGAGGAAGAGCAGGAGCTGGTCCCTTGTCCTGTGGCTTTATCTCCTTCTCCCAGGCAGGAATCTCAGGGGAGGGCTCAGTAGAATATTCATCAGTGTTCCAGCTGTGCTCCTCCAGGGCTGCCATCTCCACGGATTGGTCAGTGTCAGGGCAGGGGATCATTAGTCATCACAGCTAGTCTTGCTGTAATAACCCACCTGGTTTTGCTGTTTTTCTGGGCCTGGAACTGAAATACAACTGAGGCCTAGATGTCATTTCTAGGGAGGTGACATTCTGCACCTGTTGCACATTGCTCTGCAATTTATTCAGCTGTCTCAGTCCCCCTATTTCACTGGACCTGACTTACTGGCCCCTCTCAACAGGAGCTGGGTCGATGCTGCTGTTGTCATGTCATTCTGGTCGTCATGCAGCACGTGCCTGCTCTGTCCTGCTGAAGGCTCTGGAGCCCTGAGCCAGCCGCCTCCGTCACAAGAAGTTGCCAGTACATTGGCCACAAAGATGCACATTTATCCCGCCTCAACCTCATCATTGTTCCTTCTCTTCTGTCACCTCTGGCTTGGCCCCCTTTCAAGGCCTATGCCCTTGTTGGGCTCCCTGGTCTGGGGGCTTCCAAGATGCCTCTTGCCAGGGCTCACGTGGTGCTGGCACTGACCTAACCACTGGCAAAGGTGGAAGAAGCAACCTGGGGACAGCAGCTCTGCTCCAGACCCTGCTGTGGGCCCCAGGGCCTGTTGCTCCTCCTCTCGGGGCCTCAGTTTACTGCCTAAAGCGGGGAGGGGGCAGTAATTATAGCTCCTGGCTGGGGAAGATTGTGATTGCCACACTCGTCAGCATTTAGGGTGCACCTGATTTTACAGGGAAAGAACGGGGGGGGGGGATCTAAATGTCTTTCTTCACACGTACGTCTTAAGTGACCATCCCAAGTGGTTGGCGAGGCGAAGCGTGACCGCTCTCTTGTAAGCATAGCGGTGCGTTCCGGGATCTAGCAGACACTCGCGGTGTCAGGAAATGCAATCATGTTTCACCGGCCCTGAGAAAAATGAACACAGTTCCACAGCTAAATGGAGCCCGAGCAGATCTGCGAACATGGAGTGGATAAGGGATAACGGACCGACCAGGGAGTTGACGCGCCAGGAGAGCAAATACCAGCCTGTGTTTGGTGCGGCCCAGATAACAGGAAGACAAACCCCAAATTAAACAAATAGGAATGAATTTCTCTGCGTGTCGTCGGAGCAAATATAGCAGTTAAAAACGGGCAGAGCAAGCGGAAAGTTGTAATAAATCCAAATGAACGCTGATGCCGAAGTAAAAACAAATATTTCACTGAGTACCCGTGCGAGATGGGACACGGGAGGAATACAGAGAAAGGACTGTCTGGGAGAAGCACACACGACGGAGTCACATGACTGTGGCGGGAAGGGGTCGGTCAGTGTCCTGCGGTGCACAGGCTGGCCTCCCATTAAGGTCTGTGTCTTGCGTGCTTCCTCTCAGGAGCTCCTGGCCCTGCTGACTGTTCCAACGGGGGGGGGGGGGGGGGGGAGGGGAGTAGAGGAGGAGTGGGGGAGATGACAGCCACATGACCAAGTCCTTTGAGGCTCTGTCAGATCAGCCTGTCTCCAGAGCTGGAGGACTGGACCCAGTTCTTTGCCCTATGCCCCCAACTTACCCCCACTTGGACCCCCACACAATCTCTCACTAGGATCTCTGGCCCTGGGGACTGTCCCTCCTTCGAAATGTGCCAGCAGCCATTCGCAGCCGAACTGGCTTTTTGATGTTTACAGAGCATCTGTGAAACTTAGTGTTTTTTGTTTGTTTGTTTTTTCGTATTTGTTGGCATATTTTAGGCCAGCCTTATCGCCACGGGCACATTTACAGGTAGGTCACTCCCCCAAGGGACCTGGGGCACCAAAACACTCATACCCTTCTGGCCACAACCTGGAGGTGAGTGGCTGGGCTCAGGGAAAACCGTGAGCCCCGCTCCTGTGTGCTCTCTCTGCGGCCCCAAACCATGTCCAGGCCATAGGCTTCCTTGAAGCAAATGCTGTAACTGTGATTCTTAGTTTTGTTTTGTTCTGTTTTTAAAATCACAACAGCTTTATTAAGTGAGAATTCACATACCACACAGCTCACCCATTTCAAGGGTACAAATGTATCTTTAAAAAAATAGTCACAAAGTTAAGCAAACATTACCACTATTCAGTTCTAAAGCATTTTCATGCCCAAACTCCACACCCATTAGCAGTCACTCCCATTCTTCCAAGAAACCACTAATCTACTTTCTGTTTCTATTCTGGACGCTTCCCAGGAATAAGGTTCTGTAACAGGGGGTCTTGTGTGTCTGGCTTCTTTCACTCAGCGCAATGTTTTCTAGGTTCGCCTGTGCTGTAGCTTGATGCATCCGTATTCTAGTCCTTTTTACTGCAGAATAATACTCCATTGTGAGTGTACTAGACCGTTTGTTTCTCCATCCATCCATCGATGGACGCTTGGGATGGTCTACCTTTTGACTATTGTGAATAGAGCTGCTATGAGAAAGGATCACTTGCCACTATCCTCATAGTTGCTTGCCTCTGGGTTGAGGAATGGGGGATGGTTGCTGATCTGTTAAAGGTGGATATTGACTAAAATGAATTCAAATGTATCAGCGTCTTCATCAAACTGTTGCCTGGAGGCTGCAAAGTGGTCAACAGTGCTGAGCAGATCAGGGTGTCCAATTCACTGACACGCACAATTCACTGAATGGAGCACCTAGGGAACCAGGTGGACCAGGTGGGCAAGGCGGGTGAGGTGGGGAGGCTGCCACCCACACTCAGACCCAGCTGTGGGGTACAAACATGTCTCCAGGAGCTACTGGAGGGGCCCAGGAGCGAGTGATGGGCTGCTATAGTGGGCAGTCAAGGTATTGTCTCCTGGGGCAGGCTCTGAATGTGATGTTGAAAGGAAGGGCATCCTAGGCCTAGAGTGGGAAGTCCTTAGGAGTGAAGGGAGGCCTGAAGAAGATGGCAAAGCAGGTGGCTTTGCTGCCAGCTCCAAGGGTGGCACTGAGGGCCTGCAGAGGAGGTTGGGGAGGGGACTGAAACCAGAGGACCACATGGGTTCCAAAGGAGCCTGTAGGTTCTGGGCCGCCCAGGGGGTGGGCGGTGGGACTGGGAAAACAGGAGGGAAGTGGAGTTGGGCAAGTTTCTAAGGGGCTCTGGGAAGAGGACCCATGGCTTCCCAAACGCCCCTTTACACCGCAGGAGAAATGCGCCGCCTTCTCTCTGCAGGCCCCGCCTCAGCTGCGAGTCCACGCGGCTCAAAGATCAAGGGGGGAGCCCAGGTGCGCCGGTGCGCCAGGGCGCCGGCTGGGGGCCCAGGATCCACCTGACCCTGGGCGACCTGGGAAACCGGAAAAGAATTCGCACACCTGGTAGCGGGACAGGGGCACATAGTCTACCGCGGAGAAGGTGGGGTTGGGGGCGGGTGGCCAGGGAGACAGGGTCCCGTTTAGGGGTGTGGCCACGGACTGAAAAGACGGGCGTTAGTAGGGCCGCTCCATGCGCAGGACCTGACACGGGTTACACACCGGCCCGGAACGCTCGTGGGGCTGGGCGTTCCCAGGAGCCGGCGCGCCTGGGGGCGGGGCTTCCGGAGGGAGCGCGCGACCAAGCGCAGAGCGGGGCTGGGCTGGGCGAGGCCGGGCTGGGCGTTCCCAGGAGCCGGCGCGCCTGCTGGGCGGGGCGGGGCGGGGCTTCCGGAGGGAGCGCGGGTCCTGGGGCCCCGCGGGGCCCTCGGGATAAGCGGGCGCGGCTGGGCGCGGGCGGGGCCTGCGGGGCGGCGCGGCGGCGGGTACTTAAGCAACTCCCGCGCACACCGGGGCCCGGCCATGGCTCTGAGGCGCATCTTCGCTGCGGTGTGCTCCCGCGCTCCCCAACCCGCCCCGCTGTCCACGGCGGCGCCGAAGACCCGCGAGCGGCCCGCCGCAGGCCGGGGGGCCGTGCGCGGACGCGGGGCGGCCGAGGCCGTGCGGTCGCCGGTGCCCACCGTGGACTTCGACAACGCGCAGGAGGCGTACCGCAGCCGGCGCAGCTGGGAGCTGGCGCGCAGCCTGCTGGTGCTGCGCCTGTGCGCCTCGCCCGCGCTGCTGGCGCGCCACGAGCAGGTGCGGGCGGGTCGGGGGTAGGTCGGCGGGCGGGCGGTTACGCGGGTCCCCCGGTGCCTCTGCTGGTCCCGGGATTCGTTACGAAGTTTCAGAGAGTAAAAGAAGGGGCTTATTGGGTATCACCTGTGGCGAGGGAAGTTGGGGAGGGAGGTGGTTTCCTGCATTCCTTTGGTCTCGGAATTTTGCTACATCTGAGTACAACCAACTAAAAAAAGAAAAGAAAAGAAAAGGAAAAGAACGGTTAAATGTCGAGCTCAGTGCCGCTTGCAGGAATACAAAGTTGTGATCTGAAATTTAAAATTGAGTGTTCTGCGTGCTGCCCAAATTGAAGTCGGGTGGAATTGAAGGGTTCATAGTCTGGGTCCCCATTCTCCGTGACCCAGGGACTTCCCAGACACAGCCACTGTGAACAGATGGTGTTGGGAGAGGATAGGGGAAGCTGGTCAAACACCAAACTTTTAAACTTCTATTTTTTAAAATTATAAGTTACTGACTTTTTTTTTTTACAGAGAGGAAGGGACAGGGATAGAGGTAGAAACACCAATGAGAGAGAAACATGAATCAGCTGCCTCCTGCACACCTTCCACTGGGGATGTGCCTGCAACCAAGGTACATGCCCTTGACTGGAATCGAACCCAGGACCTTTCATTCCACAGGCTGACGCTCTATCCACTGAGCTAAACCGGTTTCGACTAAACTTTTAAACTTTTAACATGGCACACTGCCATTTTTTCAAAGGGATCCTGGGAACAGTGAGCAAGGCTCCAGTTGGTACCAAGGGTCTGGAAGGTTCTTCTTGCTGTTGGCCGTGGTTTCTCAGGTGAAACTGCTGAAGGCATTGTGCCGCCTCCCTCTGCCCCTGGGGGAGTCTGGACGAAGGTGCACTGAGCCACTCTCAGCCTGAGGCGATGGCTGGGCCACAGCAGGTGGGAGGTGAGGGCTCAGGTCCAGAAAGGCAGAGTCTGGTGGCTTTGAAGGGACTGTGAAGCCAGTGGAGGTGTTGGCCTGGATCCTTCCAGAAGCTGCACAGTCAGATGTGGAGTCTAGGACTGATGGGAGGAGGGAGGAGCTGAAATGCAGAAGGGGAGGCCTCTGGGAAGCCATCCCGTGTGTGGGGCAGTGGGGAAGTCCTGAGGTTAAAGCAGTGGCCCTGGCCAGCTGAGGGAGGAGGGCGAGAAAGGGCTGAGGGGAGTGGCGATGCTTTGGGGAGCACCCACATCTGAGGGGGAGCCAGAAGGGAGCAGCGAGCACTGGGGGTGCAGCATTCAGGAGGGAGGAGGCAGCTGGGGGCGGGAAGACTTAGGGAGGCATGGAGTGGTTGTCTGTGGGGTCCCTGTAGAGGGCAGATCTGGAACTGGCTATCACAGGGCACCATGGGGCCTGCCAGGCAGAACTGGGATGAGCGGTGCAGAAGCTGTGCCCCTGGTGTGGGTGGGAGGGAGGGGGTTTGGAACCAGCAAGGCCAAGTTTTGTCTAGACACAGCACTGGGTTTTCTTCCCCGGGTTCAAAACCAGCAGTGAGGCCGGCGGAGCTGGAGGCCCTCAGTTACCTGGGGGAGGGGGGGGGGGGGAGAGGTGCTCTCTGTGATGCCCGCGAGCGGCACGTGCTGGGATGCAGGGACTGAGCTGTGGGTGCCTGGAGGAGGCTGGAGGCCCCTCCTAGGCTCCCTCAAGTCCAGCCTGAGCCCCTGAGGATGCCCTCAAGGAGCCCCCGTCAGTGGGAGGTGCTCTGCGTGCCCCCCCCCCCCCCCCAATGGGCCCTGTTCTACCTTTGTCATTGCCGGCGGTGATGAGTGATGGTGCTCTCTGTCTGGGACTGGAGGAAATGAGGCAGAGGCCAGACAGGCTGCGCAGACTTGTGGCCCTTCCCTGTCCCCTGCCCTGCAGTAAAAATGCTTCCTGCTGAGACCGTGCTGGTCTCTGCAAGGCCTGCTGGGGCGCTGGGGGCCATTAAACCTGCCCCCGGGGAGAGGGGCAGCCTGCAGGCCAGGTTTGAGCTGTTGCATGGGCTCCGGACTCAGTGGGAACCACACTGAGATGGTTTAGAAAATCCAGGTCGTCTGTGACAGAGGCTTCTGTGCGGGGTGTGAGCCAGTGCAGAAGCTGGTGGAAGGGGACACTGCAGGCTATGACGGTGGCCCTGCCAGAGGCAGGGAGAGAGCCCACTTAAGCCATGCGCTGCACGCATCCGTGTTTCACATGAGAACTGGACTGTGTGTGACTGGTGAAGAGTCTGCATCCACGAAGGATGCCCCACCTGGAGCGAAGGTGGGCTGCCCTCCTGTCAGGTCGTGCTGCTCAGATGGTTGCCAAGCGGCCACTTGTTGCGGAGTTGGGTGTGAAACCGTGAGCCCTGCCCTGTGCGCTTCCACAACCCTATCACAGGTCCCCCCCCCCGCCCCCCTCCCCCCCGCCAGGGTGCGAGGCTGAGGGACTGGCTCCGTGACCCGGGTGGGTGGCCGTGCCCTCTGAGCCCCGCCTGCCCTTGGCGCAGAGAAGGTCAGGGAGGAGCGCAGTGCAGGGTGTGTGGGAGGCACCGGCCGGAGTCCCCAACCACAGCCTTCCTGCCTGTCACTAAAGCTCCTTCAGTTAGTGGCTGTGGCTGGACTGTGCTGGCAGAGCTCAATAGTGATGACGGAGGCAGTTTGGCCCGCAAAGCCTAAATAAATTATTTACCCTGTGGCCTGGGAGGAGACACCCCCACACCTGGGGCCGGAGCGGGTGCGCACGCCGTCACGGGTCCCTTCCAGAGCCGGGTGACGGTCATTCCGCCTCGCCTGCCGCTGGGATGAGCTTTGCTAGGTTCATGACAAGTTTTTGCCTGGCCGGTGTGGCTCGGTGGCTGAGCATCCGCCTACGAACCGAGGGTCACTGGTTTGCTTCCCGGTCAGGGCACATGCCCAGGTTGTAGGCTTGACCTCTAGCAGCGGGTGTGCAGGAGGCAGCCGATCCATGACGTCTCAGTCCATCCGTTTCTCCTCCTCTCTCTGAAAATCAGCAGTAATGCCAATGCCAATGCCAATGCCAATGCCAATAAAAGACCTGCTATTCCTCCCGCGAGGCCGCTTTGGCCTTGGCTCAATGTTAGGCCTGCCCTGTCCTTCCTGTTGGCATTCCCTTTTCCATTTCTAATCCTCTTTATACAAACAACGAGATACAATAGCATTAGAGGCAGACGCGGTGGCTGGAGAACCTTGTCCTTGGGATGCCCTGCGCGGCTCCCAGGTGGCCTTGAGCCATCTCTGCGGAGCGCCACCCCGCACGCACTCCGGCCTGTCTGCCTGCGGGCCGTGCGGGCTGCTTGAGATGGGTGCGGGATGATGTTTGACTTGCTCACGCGTTTGCTTAGAGTAGAGGTTGTTCCTGGAAACCCTGATCCCAGCAAGACCTTCCCCACCGTAACGGGGAACCCGCAGGCTTTCCCTGTCTGTAGCTGGGATTGGGGCAGAAGACCCAGGCATTCCCAGCAGCCATCCCCCAGAGGTCCCTCCCTCCCACTCTGGCTGTCCCCATGGCAGCAGCTGTGTCACCCACTCACCTGGGCAAGCTCCCCCCCCCCCCATGTAAGTCAGCAAACACTCCCCTCCCTGTGCTAACTCATCCCCCGGAGCGACCTGGCTCCTCCCGTCTTCGGAGTCTCTCCCCAGTGGCGTGTGAGGCCCCCTGTTCTGTACAGCCCAGAACTGTACTGGCAGGAAGCAGCTGCTCAGGACGTTGGAGTGACTGATGGCAGAGATTTGGGATGTGATTGGAGGAGAAAGCTGGGTAGTTTGGGGGGCAGGTGCCGTCCTCAGGGGCACATCAGTCTGAGCTGCTGTGGCCCCCGTGGTCCCAGGGTGGGCTCTCATCTCACAGAACTCTGCACATGGTCACCTGGCTTACTGCCACCTGCACCCCAGCCCAGGTTCATTCTGCACATGTTTCTTCCCCAGCCATTGAAGACCTGGCCCCTTGCCAGGCACTGTGTTAGGAACTTGGACTAAGCAGTGAACAAACCGTTGAAAAATCTAGGCACTTGCCTTCTAGAAAGCCGCACCAAATCCTCTTCCCCAGCGTAGCCTCTGAGGTGTGGCCGTAGGGACTGCCGTGAACATGCCCATTGCTCCTCCCAGAGACCTGCCATTGACTTCTTCATCCACCCAGCTGTGGTCAGGCACCTGCTGAGTGCTGCTCCGATCTTCTGTGAGCATGCAGGGCAAGGAGGAGTGGCCACAGGGTGGCTCTTGGGACCCACCCTACACGAGGAATGGCACACTCTAAAATCAAGGCCCTGGGGCCCTAGCCAGTTTTGTTCAGTGGTTAGAGCATTGGCCCGTGGAATAAAGGGTCATGGGTTCAAATCTGGTTGCAGGCTGGATCCCTGGCCCTGGTCAGAGTGTGTGTGGGAGGCAAACAATGGCTGTCTCTCTCTCACATCAGTGTTTCTCTCCCTGTCTTTCCCCTCCCTTCCACTCTCTAAAAATCAATGGAAAGAAATAGCCTTGAGTGAAGATTAACAAAAATCCTATTTAATAAAAGCCTACTATGCTAAGTGCCTGGTTGACCAGTTGGTCATTCAACTAATCAAAGCATACTATGCTGATGATATGCTAAGGCCACTCAACCGTTTGCTATGATGTGCACTGACCACCAGGGGGAAGACGCTCTGACCAGCTTGCTGCTGGTGGCCGGACATGTCCTGAAGCCCTCCCTCGGTCGGGCAACCTCCTTGGCTGGGCAGCCTCCCATCTCTCTCCCAGCCCTGATCATGCACTGGTGGGGTCCCTTGGCCTGGCCTGCGCCCTCTCGCAATACAGGACCCCTTGGGGGAGGTTGGAGAGCTGGTTTCGACCAGATGCCATGGGAGGAGCGCTGCTCAGCCAGAAGCTGGGCTCACAGTGTTGAGTGCAGCTGCAGCGGCAGGAGACTCTCCCGTCTCTGTGGCAGTCAGACATCCCTTAAGGACTCCCGGACTGAGAGAGGGCAGGCCAGGCTGAGGGGCCCCCCCCCCCCGAGTGCACCGGGCCTCTAGTAATTAAATGAAAAATATAAAATGGAGGCCTTGAAGAGTGGGTGCTTTGGGGTTACCACCAGACGCCAGGCCTTGTGCTTGGAGTGAAGGGGTCAGGGAAGCAGGCTGTCCTGCTGGGGACCGGGGAGGCTGCTGGCCCAAGACACCTTCTTCCCTTTGCCTTTCAGCTGCTCAATTTCGCCAGGAGGCTTCTAGGACAACAGCTGTTTGACAAGCTCATGAAAATGACTTTTTACGGGCAGTTTGTGGCCGGTGAGGACCAGCATGCCATCCAGCCCCTAATCCGGCATAACAGGGCCTTCGGCGTGGGCTCCATCCTGGACTACAGCGTGGAGGAGGACCTGAGCCAGGAGGAGGCGGAGCGCCAGGAGATGGAGTAAGGCCGGCCTGGCATCTGGTGGTAACCCCAAAACGCCCCAGGCCAGCCGGGCGCCGGGCCAAGGTCCAGGCTGGGAGGCGGCCAGGGCCAAGAGAGTGTGGTCAGCCTGATTCCCGGAAGCCCTCTCGACTCCCGGGACCTCAGTCCGGGGTTCGTGCATTTTTGCCTCGTGAGGATTACAGCCCGGGGCTTTCCTGGGAGGCTGTGTGTGCAGGAGGCTGGAGGCACTCGAGAACAGGGGTCAGCACACCGTGACCACAGCCGAACCCACCTGCTGTCCGGTTTTGTACCATCTGTAAGCTGAGGGTGTTTTCTGCGCTTTTATTTATTTATTTATTTATTTATTTAAAATATATTTTATTGATTTTTCATAGAGAGGAAGGGAGAGAAAGTCAGAAACCCATGAGAGAGAAACATGGATCAGCTGCCTCCTGCACACCCCCTACTGGGAATGTGCCCGCAGCCAAGGTTCATGCCCTTGACCGGAATCGAACCTGGGACCTTTCAGTCCACCGGCCGACGCTCTATCCACTGAGCCAAACCTGTTTTGGCGGCTTTTGCACTTTTAAGTGGCTGAAACCAGTCAAAGCAAGAATGGTATTTTGTGACATGTGAAAATTACAGGAAATCCGAATCGCGGTCGCCCTCCGAGGGCCGAGCTGAGTGGCTCTCCAGGCGGAGGACGGGGCCGCCCCGTTCGGCACACACCATGTGCCTGCCCTGCTGTGGGGGCTTCCTGTGCTGCCCAAGCATCCCTTCCGGGAGGACCACACCCTTCCCTGGCCCTTGAGGTGGTTTTCTGAACATCCGGTGGGCTCTGCCCGGTGGGTTCGGAGCCTGCCCGGGCGGCCGTGGGGGAGGGGTTGTGCAGCCAGGAATGGTTGACCGGCTGCCTGGGTTCCTCCTGAGGCCACCAACTTGCTGCAGGCTCTGTTCTCTGGGCAGTGAGTGTGGAAACACGTCCCTGAGCCGCCCTGCTGAGTCAGAATTAGGTCACCCTCCGCTTCCTGCAGTAGTGTCCTGCGGGGAAGCACACACAAGGCCTGCCCGCCCTTTGCAAAATGCCGTTTCCTGCTGATGCCTGCACCCATCTGGCGGGCTGCATTTGCATCTGGAATCCCAGGTGCTGACAGCAGTTGTGCCCGAAGGAGCCGAGGCTGGGGCCAGGCCTGCTGAATAACCTGCTGGGCGTCAGGCTGTGGTGTTTGCCCTGGGTGGGGGGGGGTGTTGGGGAGTCACATGAGGCTCCTGCCCTGGGAACAGAATGTCCAAGCCCACAGCCAATTGGCCTGGGCAGCCCAGCCCCTGCCTAGTGATTCGCTGTCTTGAAGGCGGGGTTCTCCAGCTGAGCACCCCCTCTGTTCCCAGTGGGGGCTGTGGCTGCCTGTTGATTAACGAATGGGCTCTGTGTCCCCGCTGGGTCAGGGTGAGGGCTGGATGGTTTCACTGTGGGGTTTTCTCTCTGGTATGAAGACTCCTTTCCCCGGGCGGCCTGCCTGGCTTCCTCCCTGCCCTGCCATTGGCTGAGGGGCCTGTGCCCTTGGACTGCCCCGCTGTGAGCTGCCTTGTCCTGCAGGAGCACCGCTTGGTGGGCTCTGGGACGTGAGGGGTGGTCCCTCCCCATCCTAACAGGGTGACTGCCAGCCATGCCAGTGGCAGGTGCCAAGGACTTGTGCCCGGCTCTGCGGCCAGAGGCCGTGGCTGCGGAGGGGCCTGGGCTGAGGTGTGCACCGTCCAGGTGCCTGCCTGGCTGACGGGGTGGTCCCAGGAGGGGCCCTGAACGCGCCCACGGACCGTGGAGTGAGGCGGAGGCTACTGCCCCGAAGGAAGGCTGCAGGCAGGGATTGTGGGGCCTGCCTTGGGCATCACTGTTAAAGGCACAGGAAGTGTGGGGGCCTCTGCAGGGCGGGAAGCAGGAGGTGGGAGACAGCAGCCATCTGGGGAGGGTGTGGGGTGGTGTTTCCAGGGCACTGGTTGGAAGGCAGAGGCCAGGGCCCCGGCTCTAGGAGAGACCCCAAGCACCCCCCCCCCCCCCCCGCCGCCCCCGGCAGGCAGAAGCCATGGAGAAGGGGAAGGGGAAGGGGGCCAGGGTGTCTACCTGGTGGTGGGATAAGGACACCGGGGACAGTGTGATGTCAGGCGTGCCTGCCCTGTTGATGCAGACCCAGGGCTGGCTGGAGGCTTTCTCAGCTTTGGTCCCAGAGTGGTGGCAGCTCCCTGGGATAAGCGCAAAGCGTGTCTTGGGGGTGGGAATAACCATGACCTCTGAGGCTTTCCTGCCGCTGAGCATGCTGGGAGTGAGAAAGGGGGAGTCCTCCGAGGTAACGGTTCCCATCGATGGAAGGCCGTCGGCCTAGTCAACAGGTTACCGTGGTCAGCGCTCACCTCTGAGCCACGGACTGTGGTCACAGAGCAGGCCTGCGCCCCGCCAGCCACCGCCTCGCTGACCGGCCCCTGCCTCGGGCACACCGAGGGCTCCCATGTCATACCTCCCTTGAGTGGACGGCTTCTACCTGGGCCACGCCTTGGAGGGCCCGGGGCTGGTCGTGTAGGTGCCCTTGTCCAGGGGCCTCCGGTTGGGGGCTCCCTGTTCCAGCAGGGATGCGTCCGTGGGGCGACACTGTCACACAGCTCACCCTCTTCCTTCCGTCACATGAAGCATTTGCTTCCGGTCGGCACGGGGTGGCCGGAGCAGTGGCTGCAGGCGGCGCTCCCGTTCTTGTCCCCAGGCTGTGGCCCTGCGGGTCCTGCCCACGGCATCTGCCCCAGGGTCCCAGACTCAGGCCCTGGGGACTTGCTCGGGGGCAAGGAGGTAAAGGTGCCGCAGCCTTAACACCTGTGAGGCCACCCCCGCAGGTGCAGGCCCCTGTCCGGAGTGCCCCCGGGGGAAGTCCCTGCCCCTTCCCCGTGGGTGGAGCAGAGCTGCGGGTCCGAGGACGCGGGAGGTCGTGGAGGACTGCGGGCTGCGGCTCAGCCCTCTCTGTGGTGACTCAGAGGCTTTATGTACAAAAAATCCGGTAATACGGCTGTGGGAGTGCCAGCCCTGGACCCTGCATCTGAAGACTCGGCCTCCTGCTGGGGACCCCTCGCCCCTGTGAGGAGAGGGTGGTGGTTGCTGAGATGCTGGGGAGGAGGGGGGCAGGGCTGGAGAGGGCCAGTGAGAGCACGGCTGGCCGGGGGACTGCAGGGGCCAGTGTGGCGGGCGCTAGTCAGGGTGGGGGCGGCCAGGGCTGAGGGCTGGCCTCTGTCCTGCCCCTCACGAGGACTAGGGGTGCAATTCAGGTATGATGGGAAGGTTTTCATTTTCAAAGAAACATTTTGGTTGCTGCTTGGAAAATAAGTCCAAGGGGCAAGAGTGAGGCTGGGTGCTGGGGTGGCTAAGGGTGGGGCCGGCTGTGTGTGGGAGCAGAGGCCAGTCTTGGGCCCCAGGGTCTGGAGGTGCCTGGAGGGGGGGGGGGCGGAGGGGGCGGTAAAGCTAGGAGCCCTCATTAATCAGTTTGGGGGATTTTGCACGCGGGTGGCTGCCTGGCTTTGCTGCTCCTCAGCCGGGCGGGCCCCATAGTTTTGTCTCTTCCTCGGAAGGAATGGCTGCAGAGCGAGGCCGCCTTCATGGACTCACTCCGTGCTCTGGGCTGTCCCTTGGCGCCTTGGAGGGGCGCTTCTGCAGGTGCAGGCCTTGTGGGCTGAGTTGGTGCGAGGCTGCTCCCCTCCCAGCTCAGGGGGTAACTGGGGGCCTGGGTGGGAGGGGTGCTGAGTCACTCTGGCCTGCCCTGGCTCACCCGCCCTCACACAGCGTTCAGGTCAGGGTCAGGGCTCAGCCTCGTTTTCTCTCACCCTGAGGAGTTCATCTTTGTCAGTTGTGCCTGGGGCGCCATGACCTTGACCCTTGCCCTCTTCCTTCCCTAAGGTCCTGCACTTCAGCGGCGGAGAGGAAGGACGGAGGTAAGAGGGGGCTGCCCACCAACAACTGCTCTCACTGCTGCTCCCCTACTCCCCCACCCACCACGGCTGGCACCCGGGGCCTCCGTTGGTCTGGGTTCTCCTCCTCAGCCGGGTCTGCCATGTGACTAGGGCTCTTCCAGGGAGGAGAGTGGGTACAGGGTCAGGTGACTGTGGAACTGGCAAACAGCCTCGAGCACCGTGCAGGGAGGGGGTCAGGGCACCTAGTGTGCGGGGAGCGAGGCCGGGGCGGGCGCAGGCCCGGTGAGCGCTCAGGCCGTTTGCAGGCACCAGCAAGCGGGAGAAGCAGTTCCAGGTCCACCAGGGCTTCGGAGACCGCAGGGACGGCGTCGTCAGCGCCCGCACCTACTTCTACGCCAACGAAGCCAAGTGCGACGGCCACATGGACACGTTCCTGCGCTGCATCGAGGCTTCAGGTGGGGCCGCGCTGGGCCAGCCGTCCCCCCCGCCAGGCCCGGCCCGGCAGCCTGTGGCCCGCGGCAATGTGTGTGCGGGGGAGGCCGCCTGGAGCACGCGGGGCTTCCTGTGTCTGGGCCACTCTGACTGTTGTGGGGGTGATCTGTGGTGACAAGGGGGAGCCACAGGCCAGACTTAAGTCACGATGGGGTCTTGCCTGCGTCCAGCAGCTTCGTGAAGAACCCATTCACCCCCAGGAGGATGCCTCCCTCCCCTTCCCTGGGCACCAGGTGCCCGAGTGGACCTCTGGGAAGGCTTTCGGTGGCCGGCGGCCCTCAGGCGTGGCAGGGCAAGACGCTGGGCACACTGACGCTTGGGTTTGCAAGGGCTGCACTATTGAGGGCGTGCATGCCCATCTCCTCCGGTGGAGAACTCCTCCTGCCGAGGGGGTCACCGAGGCCTCCACGTCCTGTGGCTGTTAGAAACGCGCCGGGTCACGGCGCCATCCCCCATGCATCCTCAGCAGCCTCCTGTGACGGGAAAGCGTGTCCCGCACCTCCCGACAGGAAAGGGTCAGAGCAGCCTTCTAAGAGTGGTGCTGGGGAGACCCTGGCCAGTCAGGCAGACACTTGGCCGTCCAGTGCCCAGGGCCAGGGGCACCCGTTTGCCCCCTCTGCCTGGGAGCAGACAGACAGGAGGCTCCCACGGAAGCAGAGACGCACTCTGGAAGCCATAAGCCAGATACAAATGTAGGGATGGAGCCTTTCCACGCGCCAACCTGCTTTCTGCTCTGCTGTGTGTTAGGGAGCCCCGTGGGCAGCCTGGGTGCTGATGGCAGGGGAGAGGAAGCAGCAGGGAGAGGGGTGGCCGTCAGGACTGTGTAGGAATGGGCAGGCCTCCCCACCACCTTTCTGACCCACATGGCAAACGCAGATGAGTCACTGTCCCCGGGGGGTCGGCGTGTGGAGGAGCTGCGTGCCCTCTGCTTCTGGGTGAGCACAGCTCCTGGCCCCTCCCTCCCGCTCCGGGGCCTGAGGGCTCTTCCCGCTGCTTCCCCAGGTGGAGCCAGTGATGACGGCTTCACAGCCATCAAGCTCACTGCGCTGGGGAGACCCCAGTTTCTGGTAAGTGCTGGAACCTTCCACGTGCAGAGAGAGTTTGTAGGAACTGAGGGCTACCATGAGCACTTGGTGGGAAGCTCATGTGCCAGTACCTGGGGGCTGGGAGCCGAGTACGCAGGTGGGATGGGAGGGGGCCCTGGGGCTGTGTGAGGGTCCTGGGGGCCGGGAGCTGGGCATGCCCCCACGGCAGCAGCTCAGGCCCGCATTTGCAGCTGCAGTTCTCAGATGTGCTGACCAAGTGGAGACGGTTCTTTCACCAAATGGCTGCGGAGCAAGGGCAGGCCGGGCTGGATGCCATGGACACCAAGCTGGAGGTGGTGGCACTGCAGGTGGGCAGCCCTCCCCGCGGTGGGAGTGGATGGGTGGGCACTGTGGGCTGGGGAGGTGCCCTGCCCAGAAGAAACTGGCCGGGCGGTGTCTGAGGTGGGCTCCCGGAGCAGCTCCAGGGCCCGCAGCCCACCCGGAAGCTGCTAGGGTTTGGCAGGAAGGAATCTGGCCGGAGGCTGAGGTCACACTGGACAGGAGGGTGGAGGGCTGGCCCTGCAGGTAGCAGAGCTCTGGAGCTGCAGGGACAGGAAAGGGGCATCCGGAACCCGCAGGGATGAGCAGAGACAGCCGGAAGTCACAGAGTAACCAAGCCAGAATAGATCACAAAGCAGCAGGCGGGACACTGAATGATGCTGAGTGGGGCGGGGGGCTGGGGACGGACATTTCTCACGTCTTCCAGGAAAGCGTGGCGAAGATGGGCATGGGGGCCCGGAAGGAGATTGAGGACTGGTTCAGAGCAGAGACCCTGGGCGTGTCCGGGTAAGAGCAGCGCCTGCTTGAGGTGGTGGCATCTACACGGTCAGGCGGGGCTCCAGCTGAGTCCCAGCAGCCTCTCCCAATCCTGGTCACCCCCCTCCAGTCTGTGGGCCTTGGGGTGATGGCGCCAAAGAAACTGCTGCCCAGAGGTGCACAGGATGGGAGTTGACAGGCACCTGGGATCCATGGGGGAGGGCTGGCAGCCCGGGCACAGGCTCGGCGACTGCAGCTGATCAGAGTACAGCCCTCCCAGGGCCGCCCAGCTGACAGGTGAGGGGACAGGGCAGCTGAGCCCCGAGGGGCCCTGGGCTTCATCCTTGGGGCTGGGACTGAAGTCACTGGGGGGCCCTTGTGCAAGCCCCAAGTTTTCAGAGCTGCCGTTGCCCCGATGCAGGACAAATTCATGTTTTGTGGTGTGTGCGTTTTTAATCCTCATCTGAGGGTATTTTTCATTGTTTTGAGAGAGGGGGTGGGGGGGAGAATGTGAGAGAAACAGTGAGCAGTTGCCTCCTGTACACACCCCAACCAGAGATCATACTGGCACCTTGGGTGTGTGCCCTGGCCAGGAATCGGAACCTGCGACTCTCCGGTGCACAGAACAACACTCCAACCGAGCCACGCCGGCCAGGGCTGGTTTTCATTTTTTACACAGAATGACATATTTTCTGAGTTTTGAAACTGAACACTGAGGCGGGGTCTGCAGGGACCGGGTTTGGGGCTGCTCTTTTAGGCAACGGGCTGGCTTGTCACCTAGGCCCCCAACAGATCCTGACCGCCCTTTTCCCGCAGCACCCTGGACCTGCTGGACTGGAACAGCCTCATCGACAGCAGGACCAAGCTCTCCAGGCACCTGGTGGTCCCTAACATGCAGGTGACGCCACCCTGCTCCCCAGGGAGCCCTGTCCCGGAGGACGCCGGGCTGGGAAGGGCCATGTTCCCTTTGCCTATCCTGGGCCAAGACCGCTGACCTCCCTGGCCCCACCGGACCCCACGGTCTGGGGCGAGCATGTCAGACGTGCAGACGGTGGGCCACGTGCCTCGTTTATTTGGCTCACGTCAGTTAGCCTTTGCGTTTGACATGATTGGTCTAGGGCAGTGGTCGGCAAACTGTGGCTCGCGAGCCACATGCGGCTCCTCGGTCCCTTGAATGTGGCTCTTCCACAAAATACCACGTGTGGGCACGCACATACAGTGCGATTGAAATTTCGTGGCCCATGCACAGAAGTTGATTTTTGGCTTGGCGGGTCTGTTTTGAAGTGGCATTAGAACACTGAAGGGCCAAAGAGCCGCATGTGGCTCGAGAGCTGCAGTTTGCCGACCACTGGTCTAGGGGAAGACCCACTACCGCCCCACAGAGTGGGACAGAGACCCACGAGGAGACGGACATCTGGGGTCTTTCCCATGTCAGTTGTCCTGGCATGTTGGGTCGCCCCGGTCCTCACGGGCCTGAAAGGACCATGTGGGCTCCTGTGATGGCCCCTCCCGGCCCTGGGTGGTTCAGCATTTCCCTTGCGGTTGCACTTGGAGTGGCTGAGGCTGGGGTCAGTGTGGAGGGGTCCCCACTTGCACGGCCAGCGGCTGGCCCAGGGCTTCCTCAGTGTGGCCGCTGGTTCCCTGTTGATTCAGTCAGCCACTAGGCGGCCCATGTTCAGGGGAAGGAACGAGACTCCACTTGCCCCTGGAAGGGTGTCAGGAAGCCTGAGGCCATGTTTGAAATCGCCTCTTAAACTGGGATAGAAGCAACAGCAGAGGCAAACACTGCCGGACCCCCACTCCTCAGAGCGCCCTGGCCAGGGTTAGCGGGCAGGTGGGGCGAGCGGAGGGCCCCAGTGCCACACAGGCCTGCGGGGTGTGTGCCCGAGCTCCCTGGAGGCCGCCCTCGTCCCTTCAGTCTGTGCTGCACGGCCGTTATTGCTGAGCCCGCGCCCTGCTTGGGCTGAGCTTTTCCTAGTGATTGGATGGGTCAAGGGCAGCCTCCTTATCTGTGTGGGAACAGAAGGGGACTTCTGAGGGTCCTGGGAGGTTGCGGGAGATTTGGTGCAGGCCTGCCCTGTGGTAGCTGGCTCTGCGAGGAGGAGCTGGCTGGCTCTGAGGTGACACCCCCACGTGGCCTTGTCCCCGTCACCAGCCGGCCTCAGGGCAGGGCGCTGATCTTCCTGCACAAACAGGGTGGAGGGGGGGCCTGGATGAGGGGGCCTCACTGGTTCTGGGGACCAGGCAACAGGTATTGGTAGACTCTGGGCAGGGGGAGCACTGATTTCGAGAGGGTGCTCCAGCACCTGCTGACGCCTGCCTGCCTGCGCCCTCAGACAGGACAGCTGGAGCCTCTGCTGTCGGGGTTCACCGAGGAGGAGGAGCAGCAGATGACGAGGATGCTGCAGAGGATGGACGTCCTGGCCAAGGTCGAGGGCCTGGGATGTGCCCGGGGGCTGGGGGGCGCCTGTCCCACCTGAGCCCCAGACAAACCCTGTCTCCCACCCCTGACCTCTAAGAAAGCCGCCAAGGTGGGGGTGCGGCTGATGGTGGACGCTGAGCAGACCTACTTCCAGCCGGCCATCAGCCGCCTGACGCTGGAAATGCAGCGCAGGTTCAACGTGGAGAAGCCGCTCATCTTCAACACGTACCAGTGCTACCTCAGGGTACGCCCGCCGGGGCCGCCCCCTAGGGGACGGCACGCCCCTCCTGAGCCCCAGGTCGAGGAGGGAGGTTGGTCGATCGAGGTCCCACACAGCGGTGTTGAAGGGGTGGAAGGAAGATGAAGGAGCTTGTTCAGATTCCTCTTAATGTCTTTAAACCCCAGATGGCAAAGCCTCCATGAATGACGGTTTTCCGTAAGAATTCGATGAAAGCTCTGGGTCTTTGCCCAGAAAAGACTTGACTAGAATTTTGCATGCCCCTCGGTAATGCTTCAGGGTGGGGCCCCTGCGCACAAACCTAGAACGGGACCATTGAGGTGTGTGGAGGCCGCAGGTGGGGCTGAGGGGTTATCTAGCCAGGGGCCCACCCCAAGTCAGCCTGAGGAGACTGGCGTGTACAGTGGCTGCTGGCACCTGGTCTGTCCCCTCAAAGGACTGCCCCAGGCCAAACAGAAGAGGCCGCAGCCCCCCCCCTCACCCCCGTCACCATTCGTTGTGGATGGAGGTCAGAGGGCCTCTCTCACCCACACCTGCCTTCCAGATCCCTGGGCACCCACTGGGCACCTCCCTCGGCCACCTGCTGCTGCCCTGGTGCCCCTTGCTGACTGTACCTTGGATGCTCCTAGGCCATAAAGGCCCTCGGACAAGCATGTCACACTCAGGCTAACACAGGCCAAATAAATGCCGCATGCGGCCGAGTTTTTGACATGCCTGCCCTGGGGAGTGCTGGCTGGAGGGGCTGACCTCGTTACTGACTCTCGGCCCTGACCCTGCAGGATGCCTACGACAACGTCACCCTGGACGTGGAGCTGGCCCGCCGCGAGGGCTGGTGTTTCGGAGCCAAGCTGGTGCGGGGTGCGTACATGGCTCAGGAGCGGGCCCGCGCTGCAGAGATCGGCTACGAGGACCCCATCAACCCCACGTACGAGGCCACCAACGCCATGTACCACAGGTGCGCCCCTCCTTCTGGGGTCCCGGAGCCTCAGGGCCACCTGGCGAGGGAGGGGAGGGAGGGAGGAAAGGGCGAGGGAAACACACCTCCTTGGCTCCGGAGCTGACAGATCGTCTGAAGGGGGAGCAGCCCTGGAGACAGCAGCTTTTGTAAGAGCAAGACTTTTGCCCTGAGGCCAGAACTGATTGCTTTCTGCTTTTGATTTACTTTTTCAAAAACATTCAGGTGGTTTTAAAAATGTCTGTATTGATTTTTTAGAGAGAGAGGAAGGGTGAGGGATAGAGCTCACCACCCTTTGGGGACTGAGCCTGTAACCCAGGCCTGTGCCCCGACCAGGAATTGAACTGGCAACCTCTTGGTTCATGGGCTGATGTTCAACCACTGAGCCCCAGTGGCCGGGCGGCTTTTTTAATGTAGAAAAGTCGACTAACAAAACGAGCCGGCCTGGGTCCCAGGTAGCCCTCCCCGCCCTGCACTCACCTTGTCCCAGACCATCCTGGTCTCTCGTGCTGGTAAGACACACGGGATAGTTTGTGCAGGACAGGTGGGCTGGCTGCGTGCCGTTTCTCTATGAGAGGGTGCAGATGTGTTGCAAATTCAGAGAGACCCCCGAGCGTCTCCCTCACGGACCTGCCTTCCGGCCCAGCAGCACCCAGCGTCCTCCCAGGAGCTGCGCGCCCCTCGGTCAGACCTCACGGTGCGCTGTCTTCTGCCCTCGCTTTCCAGTGAAGCTGTGGCCGCTCCCCCCAGGTCGGCGTGCAGACCGTTAACGGCCAACGCAGGGTGCCTGCGCTCCTGTGTCCCTGCGAGCTTCAGGGTGCTTGGTGTCCTGTGTTAGGAGGGGGACTGAAGACACACCCTGTCGGTTTTTGGTGCCCAGGGGTGAGGACGAGCTGTGGCTGGAAATGGACACCCTGCCCAGTTGTTTTCACTGCCAGATGGTACAGGGCCAGGCTCCCTCCCCCCTGCCCCCCAGGCCTTTAATTCCCCCAAAGACCCTTTCTGGACGTGAAGGCACATCTGTCCTGGGCGCACGGGGCACTGTGCCTCGGCTAGTTCCCTCCGATGCCTCCCCCGGCTGCCTGCTTTCTCTCCCTCGCAGGTGCTAGAGGGCCGAGTGCTCCTTGTCCTGTCCTGGCACCATGGGCACCTCAGGGAGGAGCGGGCTCGCTGTGGCCCTGGCCCCCCGTGGCCTTCGCCCCATGGGGAGCTCTCCAGGCCCAGGCTCACGCGCCTCCCCCAACAGGTGCCTCAGTTACGTCCTGGAGGAGCTGAAGAACAACGCCAAGGCCCAGGTGATGGTGGCCTCCCACAACGAGGACACGGTGCGCTTCACGCTGCGCAGGTGAGGTGTCCCGTCCCCCCCCCCAGTGCTCCCGGGTCAGGTGAGGTGTCCCGGCCCCCCCCCCCCCCAGTGCTCCCGGGTCAGGTGAGGTGTCCCGTCCCCCCCCCCAGTGCTCCCGGGTCAGGTGAGGTGTCCCGGCCCCCCCCCCCCAGTGCTCCCGGGTCAGGTGAGGTGTCCCGTCCCCCCCCAGTGCTCCGGGTCAGGTGAGGTGTCCCCCCCCCCCCCAGTGCTCCGGGTCAGGTGAGGTGTCCCGTCCCCCCCCCCCCCAGTGCTCCCGGGTCAGGTGAGGTACTGCCCCCCCCCCCCCAGTGCTCCGGGTCAGGTGAGGTACTGCCCCCCCCCCCCAGTGCTCCGGGTCAGGTGAGGTGTCCCGTCCCCCCCCCCCCAGTGCTCCCGGGTCAGGTGAGGTACTGCCCCCCCCCCCTCCAGTGCTCCGGGTCAGGTGAGGTGTCCCGTCCCCCCCCCCCCAGTGCTCCCGGGTCAGGTGAGGTACTGCCCCCCCCCCCCAGTGCTCCGGGTCAGGTGAGGTGTCCCGTCCCCCCCCCCCCAGTGCTCCCGGGTCAGGTGAGGTACTGCCCCCCCCCCTCCAGTGCTCCGGGTCAGGTGAGGTGTCCCGTCCCCCCCCCCCAGTGCTCCCGGGTCAGGTGAGGTACTGCCCCCCCCCCTCCAGTGCTCCGGGTCAGGTGAGGTGTCCCGTCCCCCCCCCCCCCCAGTGCTCCGGGTCAGGTGAGGTGTCCCCCCCCCCCCCAGTGCTCCCGGGACAGGTGAGGTGTCCCCCCCCCCCCAGTGCTCCGGGTCAGGTGAGGTGTCCCCCCCCCCCCCCAGTGCTCCCGGGTCAGGTGAGGTGTCCCATCCCCCCCCCCCCAGTGCTCCCGGGTCAGGTGAGGTGTCCCGTCCCCCCCCAGTGCTCCCGGGTCAGGTGAGGTGTCCCGTCCCCCCCCCCCCCCAGTGCTCCCGGGTCAGGTGAGGTGTCCCGTCCCCCCCCCCCCAGTGCTCCCGGGTCAGGTGAGGTGTCCCGTCCCCCCCCCCCCCCCCCCAGTGCTCCCGGGTCAGGTGAGGTGTCCCGTCCCCCCCCCCCCCCAGTGCTCCCGGGTCAGGTGAGGTGTCCCGTCCCCCCCCCCCCCCCCCCAGTGCTCCCGGGTCAGGTGAGGTACTGCCCCCCCCCCTCCGCCGCTGTCTGAGTGCCCCCAGGTCAGGTGAGGTGCGCCCCCCCCCATCTGTGTGCCCCCGGGCCAGGGAAGAACTTGGCAAGACCCTGGAAGCATGTCCAGCAAACATGACCAACTCAGAGGCTAACGGGCCAAATGAGACGCGATGCGGCCCCTGGGCTGTGAGTTTGACATGCTTGATGCGCAGAGTGCCCTGCCAGGCGTGGTGGGGGTGTGAGGGGAACATCTGTGGGGACGACAGGAAGGGCGGCGTTAGTGCTCCCCAGACCCTGCCCCAGCGGGTCTTGCTAGGCACTGGCACTGCTGTAGCTAAAAAGCGATTTGCAGTTAATCTGGTTTTTAAAATTAGTATCTGGCATACTAGAGTTTCAAATTCAAAAAATGTCAAAAAAAAATAGCTTCTTAAAATGCACAAAAACAGGGTGGAATGCTGAAACCCTCAGAAGCCTCTGATGCCTGGCCTCCTTCGAGATAATCACGCTTAGCATTTTAAGCCGCATTTGGAATTTAACCGTCTGTTTTCTCTTTAAATGCCTGCCCTGTGGAGCAAAACTGGCGGGAGCCTAAGTCAGATATAGGAAGCAGGTGAAGCAAACTGAAATATTCCAGTGTTGTTGCCACGTTCTTTCATCTGTGTCTGAGCCGGAGCAGTGGGGCCAGGGGTCCGAGTGCCCGCCTCCCCCGTCACTGCCTCCTGGGGCTTAGGCCATGCATGGAGTCTGGCCCGTCCTCAAGTTTCCCAGGAGTAGAGCAGGGGCCCCGTCCCACAGCAGGGGCACCCCAAGCCCAGGGCTTGCTGCTGAGTGGGCTTCCTGAGGGGGCAGGGAAGGAACGGCTGAGGTCAGGGTGCTGCCTGGGCGGCTGTGCCTGGGGAGCTGGCTCTACACGGTTCAGTCATGTCACTCCTCCTGTTAGGACGGTGCTGCCTTTCCCGTCGAAATGGCAGTGAAAACCAGGATTTCTAATGCCAGCAGTGGCAGCCGCCTCCTGCTCCGGGGGCCAGGGAGCCTCGAGCCGCTCGGGCTCACCTTCCTGAGAAGCGGCGTGCTCTCTGATCAGACCCCAGGGATCTCACAGAGCCTGTCAGCTCTGTCCAAGCGACAACTCAGCCCAAAGCTCAGTGGCCGAACAACAGCGTGTTCTGTGGGCCTGCAGGTGGCCCTGCATGGCCTCGCCTGTGGCCGGGACAGCAAAGGGGACTGCGTCTCCTGCCGGTGTCCATCGCCCCTTCCAGAGACACGATGGCCACTGGGGGCTGCTGCCTGCTGCAAGGGACAGAGCAGCCAGTGAGGGGAGGGCAATGGCCTGGCTGGGCACGGAGCAGAGGGGCTGGGACAGCGCGAGGCTGGCAGCTTCTCCGAGCCACACCAATGGGGCGGGCTGCTGGGCTTGCTGCCTCGCTGGGTCAGCGTACCACTAAGGGAGGTTGGGGCAAGCAGGAGGGAAGGGGCCATTGGGAGTGAGCGCAGCAGGAGGCTGGCTCGGGAAGGAGGGAACTTGGCAGCCACGGGCTGAGGAGGGAGCTATAGGGCAGAGGCCTAGTTTGGGCAGGACAGAGCTCAGAGCCCTGCAAAGAATGGAGGTTAGAGCATGTGGACAGGGGTCTGGGGGTGGCAGGGGAGCTCAGAGCCTGCCCAGGGGCTCACCTGCTGCCTTGCCTGGTCACAGGATGGAGGAGTTGGGCCTGCACCCCACCGACCGCCAGGTGTACTTTGGACAGCTGCTGGGCATGTGCGACCAGATCAGCTTCCCGCTGGGTAAGCTGGGCCTCCTCCCGGGGGGTGGGGGGTGGGGGCGTCAGGGTCAGGACTCATGCCTCTGCCTGTGCGTGCAGGCCAGGCGGGCTTCGCCGTGTACAAGTACGTGCCCTACGGTCCTGTGATGGAGGTGCTGCCCTACCTGTCCCGCCGCGCCCTGGAGAACAACAGTCTCATGAAGGGCGCCCGGCGGGAGCGGCAGCTGCTATGGCAAGAGCTCAAGCGGAGGGTCTTCACCGGCAACCTCTTCCACCGCCCTGCCTAGCCCTGGGGCCACCGGCCCCCAGACTTGTTTCCCAGGGCCTCCGCTGGGGTCTGGCTGGCCCCGAGGCAATGCTGCTACAGCCCTGCGCACGGATTCCCTTCTCCACACCCCAGACTGTAAGAACCGCTTCCTGCCCGGGGTGTGGGCACCCAGGTCTAGGCTGTCTGATACCTGCCAGAGCCACTGAGGTCAGAACTGCCCTTTGAGTGGGCCCCGCCCCATCTCTGCCCGCCCCCGTCCCACACACTGGAGCCCCACAGGCGGGCCACAGGCTGGGGAAGGCGGGCTGGTCAATAAACCACTACTGCAGCCGGAGGCCTCCACGCCCTTTCCTGTGGGGTCCTCAGGTGGGTCCGCAGAGGGTGTGAAACCTCACCTCAGTCTGCCTCCCTCCAATCGGGTGTCCCTGGGGCCAGGCCCACACGTCCATTCAGGCCGTACTGCAGACCCACCATGCAGGGTGCTGGACCCCCAACTCCACAACCCCAGACAACAGCAGGGCCGCCAGCTCAGACAGGAGGCCCCAGGGATAGTGCGTGGTGCTTCCCCACCCTGGTCCCTTCCTCACCCCCTTCCTGCTCCCTGTGCCCATGACCCACACCGGGCTTTTGCTGCTCCAACAGGAGCAGGCCCGTGGCTGCCACCCACCGTGTCCCTCAGCTGCTAGCCCCATAGGGCAGGTTGGCTGCGCCTTAGTGCCCCAGGGAAAGGTGGGCCTCTGGGACCCAGGGTGGGGCACCCCCTGCAGGGTCCTCTGTAGGCCATGCAGCTGCCGAGGGCCCAGCGGGGCCCTGGTCAAGACACACCACAGAGCTGTCACACAAGCCACGTGCAGGCCGACTGAGGCCCCTTTATTTCTCTGGCTCACACGAGCCTCTCCTGCTTGGGGCTGCACCTACCAAGAAAGGGGCCGAGACCAGAAATAAGCACAAAGCCTGGGGCTTGGCAGAGGGCAAGATGTGCTTGGTGCCAGGTCTTCTAACCCTACCCTCTGCCCAGCTCTGGTGCAGCCAGCCAGTAGGCTGGCCTGCTCCCCTTTTACCACGCCGCTCTAGATTTAGACGTAACCGCCCCGACAAAGGTGGGTGGCAGACACAGCCAGGGTCCATCCTGCCTCTCCTCAGGTGGCCCTTCCCGCAGGCACCTAGGCAGGTGGTGGCCAGATGTCAGGAAAACAAGTTCCTCAGCTTTCTGCTGCTCCTGGCGACAGAGGGACAGGACTGTCTTCCCAGCCAGGATGGGCATGAGTAACTGGCAGGGACCCCACCTGCTCACAGGGGCGCCTTCCCCGCCGGGCAGCCCCTTTGCTGCAGCTTCCGGATGAGCTCCAACAGGTTCATCTGTAGTGTCAGCTCCTGGGATACAGAGGGGCCCCTGTGAGGCCCCGACCCCACGGCCCCTTTGCCCCAGTCAAGGCCCAGGAGCCCTCAGGGCCTTGAGTGTGCCCGGCAGTGAGCCTGGTCGCAGCCTGCCAGAGGCTCGGTGCACACAGGTGTGTGCCGAGGAGGGCCCCACAGGCGCACTGAAGCCGGGGACGGCAAGCAGTGCCCCTGCACCTGTGGGCAGAGGCGGTGGGACCAGCCTCTGTGCTGAGCGCCACACAGAAACCCTTCCTGGAGCTGAACTCCCATTTCTCCTTTGCACACACCCCAGGCCTCCCCAACCCATTCACATGTCCCTGGAGCCAGGCCCACACGTCCATGCAGGGTGCTGGACCCCCAACTCCACAACCAAGGCAACAGCAGGGCCGCCAGCTCAGACCAGCACAAACAGGAGGCCCCAGGGATAGCGCTTCCCCACCTGTCCCTTCCTCACCCCCTTCCTGCTCCTGGTGCCCATGACCACGCCAGGCTTTTGCTGCTCCAATAGGAACAGGCCGGGGTACCTTGCCACTCCCTGGGCAGCCAGGCCTACAGCCCCGATGGGACCTGGCCTTTGGGGGTTAGCGGGTCTCTGGGCTAGGCCAGGGCGGGCCCAGGACACTGACCTGCGGGTTGGTGGTCACATAGAAGCCAGCGACCCCCGCCTTCTCCAGTGTGCTCTGCTGGTCCGCCACCTTCCGGTCCAGCTCCAGGATGATCTTCTGGTCCATGGCCCACTGCTCCTCCCGGATCCGGTGCTCCATCGCCTGCCACAGGGGGCAGCTCAGGGAGGCAGCCTCCACCCACCAATACCTCGCACACGGGGTCCTGGCCTGCCGCTGCCACTTGTAGGAGCTGGGGCTCCAGGACCACAGATGGCTCCCTTACTGCACCCAGGTCACTCCCTGCCTGGCCACCCCAGACCCTCCAGAGGGCTCAGCCGCCTGCCCACCCTCAAATGTCCTCTCTAGGCTCCTGTCAGGTGTCCTCCCTCTGCTGCACCAGGCAGCACCCAGGGCTGACTGCTCAGGGCCACCAGGAACTGGCAGACGCCGTTCCCCTCCGCTGGTCAGGTCGGCCACTGTCTCTGGGCCTCTGTGTACATGACTTCCCCACGGGGCTGCCTGAGACCCCAGCTCGGCACCTCCTCCCTGCAGCCCCGGCCTTGAGACTGCCTGGGAAGCCCACACCTGTCTCTGCGTGCACCCCCATCATCCATGGCTGCTTGGCCACATGCAGGTTTTCTGGTTGTCCCTGAGTAACTGGGGAGCAGGATGCTCCCCTGTTGACTCATCACTCCACCATTGCCCTTGTACCTCCAAGGCCATGAGCACAATGGCCCCTACCCAGCTCCTGCCCTGCGCCGGTCCAGCCCACCAGGAGCTGCAGTCTTGGGGAGCAGGTGGAGGGGATCACACACTCTACCTGGTCCTGGCACTCCAACACCCCGTGGTGAAAAGCCACATGTGAGAACTCTCCAAGCCCTCAGCAGCCCACCCCAGGCCGGGGCCCGGGACAGCCAGCAGCTCCCACGTCCCCCGAGCCTCTCCACCATGGCTGTCGGCAGAGCCCAGGGGCGCCCACCCTGCCTGCACCCATACCTCCTGCTCACGCTGCTGAGCTGCCTGGAGCACGGGCAAGTTGTGGGGCCGGCAGGCCTGCTGGGCTTCCTGGTGCTTCTGCCGCAGTGCCTGCCTGAGCACTGGGGGGACAAGACCAGAGTCCATCAGGAGGCGGCAGGGAACCCCCCCACCTCAGGGCCTGCCCTACCTCAGCACCCAGCTGAGGCCCAGGGCAGTCAGGCCAAAGGCGGAGACGTGAGGCCCCAACTGATCCCCCAGCCCGCTGGGAGCTCTCTACAGGAAGTGGGGGTAGGGGGGGTTTGGGGGAGAATGAGGGCCTTTCTCCAGCAGGAGGCTCCAGGAGACTTGGGAAGGTGTGGTGCACTAGAGGGTGAGGCGGGGCAGGCTGGCGTGGGTGGGTTCAGGGCTGGAGCCTGGACTCAAGACCATGTGGGTGGGAGACTTTGTTCTGGAGGCTTCTGGGCTCAGATGGCCACGGGCCAGCAGTCCTGGGTGTGAGCCAGGAGACCACCCAGGCAGAGGCCTGGAGGAGGGGGAGGAGGAGACGGGTCCCTGTGCCAGAGCAAGGCGTGGCCTCTGCCCAAATGTCCCGAAGGACACGGAGAGCGTCTAGAGCGGCACAAACTCCCCACTGACAGCAACCAAGCCTTGAGCTCGTTTCAGCAGCACAAACACTGAAACCGGAACGATACACAGAGAGAGAGGCATGGAGTCGAATAGGACTGGACAGAGCAGAAAGGATCATGGGATTCGAAGGAACCAATCACAAAACAATACACGACACCACACAGCCCACATCTTAGACAAGTAGGTGTCAAGTGGCTGTCGCTTCCCATAAAGGGGGGTCCCTGGTCATAAGGAAACACAAGCCCAACCCTCTCCCAGGCAGAAACCTCACATGACCGCTCTCTCAGGAGAGCCCCTGAGGTTCTCCTGCCAGCAGTTTGGTGCCTGCTGTGCCCACAGCCTTGTTTCTTGGCATCTGGCACACACCTCGACTGTGGCACCTCTCACATTAAGTGAGTCTGAAACCAAGCCACAGGCTCAAGAAAAAAACGATCTCTGGTTGATGTGTGCCCACATGGAGGCCGGGTGTGAGGAAATACACACATACGGGGAAATGTCTCCACTCTGTCTATTAAACGCTGCTGCCAATGCCAGGTCAACTCCCAGCCAGGCACCACCGCTCAGCAGAAGGGAGAAGCAGTCATAGGGCACTGGCCCACTGCCAGCAGCACCAGAACCTGCCCCGAGTTCTGCAAAGGGTCCGGAGAGACAGCAAACACTGCCCGCCAGGTGGCACCGGGCCTCGGGCTCACTCCGGAGCTCACAGGCTAAAGTGGAGCAGCGACACAGAGATCAGCATGGCCCTTGCTCAAGGATGACATGTGAATTCGTGAAACATTCTATGCTTTTAGTAAATGAATCAACAGGATGAAGTACCTTTATTAAGAAAAAACAAAAACAACCTGGGGGGAGGGGGATGGCGCGCTAGAAGAGGCTAATGGGGGAAAAAGGAGGACCGATGTTAATGCTTTCAACAACAAAGATCAAAAGAAGCCAAAAGCAGTTTGGTTCAATGGATAGAGCATCGGCCTGTGAACTGAAGGGTCCCAGGTTTGATTCCGGTCAAGGGCATGTACCTTGGTTGCGGGCACATTTTTAGTAGGGGGTGTGCAAGAGGTAGCCGAACAATCAATCGATATTTCTCATCGATGTTTCTAACTTTCTGTCCCTCTCCTTCCTCTCTGTAAAAAGCCAATAACATATATATGTGTGTGTGTGTGTGTGTGTGTGTGTGTGTAGATATATATGTTTATATATATGTGTATATATATGGTTATATATATGTGTGTATATATATATATTTTTAAAAGATCAAAACAAAAGAAAACCATTCCATGGAGAAATGGCGGGTTCCTTTAAAAAAAAAATTTATTCTGAGTGCTTTATCTGCTCCCCAAATTACTAACCTCTGTGGAGACAGATTACCAATACAAGAGCAGTGCTGCTTATTGACAGCAAGCATGAGCCACCACTGCTGCCTGCACCAGGCAGAGACTCAATCGAAGGCAGAAGTGAAAGCTATACATGGTCAACGGTGTCCGTCCTAATGGGAAGCTGGTTACAGAGGTGTCAGTCCCGATGGGAGGTGGGTTACAGAGGTGTCTGTTCCGATGGGAGGTGGGTTACAGAGGTGTCTGTCCCGATGGGAGGCTGGTTACAGAGGTGTCTGTCCCGATGGGAGGTGGGTTACAGAGGTGTCTGTCCCGATGGGAGGCTGGTTACAGAGGTGTCTGTCCCGATGGGAGGTTGGTTACAGAGGTGTCTGTCCCGATGGGAGGCTGGTTACAGAGGTGTCTGTCCCGATGGGAGGTGGGTTACAGAGGTGTCTGTCCCAATGGGAAGCTGGTTACAGAGGTGTCTGTCCCGATGGGAGGTTGGTTACAGAGGTGTCTGTCCTGATGGGAGGTTGGTTAGTGTGGGGAAGCTGCAGGTGTTCTGACTAGCAGAGGGGCAGAAGGGCAGAGGCGGGGAAGATGAGTCTGAACACCTGCCTCTACCAGAAAGCAAGGAAGTGTTCAAAGAATGATGGGACTTGATGCCGAGACCGGTTTGGCTCAGTGGATAGAGCGTCGGACTGCGGACTGAAGGGTCCCGGGTTCGATTCCGGCAAGGGCATGTACCTTGGCTGCGGGCACATCCCCAGTAGGGGGCGTGCTCTCTCATCGATGTTTCTGACTTTCTATCCCTCTCCCTTCTGCTCTGTAAAAAAATCAATAAAATATATAAAGAATGATGGGACTTGTTGAAAAGACTCAGGAGCCAGGCCAAATGTGGCACGATTTGAGCTTTTAGTATTAAAAAGAATAATGAGCTATGCATTTTGGGTTTGTGAGCATATGCATCTTGTACCTCAACTAGTGGTGGCCCTGTGCTTGAATTTGTGCACACTGAAAGGAAATTAATTGGAAGAAATATTTTAATATCGCTATTCCTTTCTCTATAATAGAAGTGTCAACCAAATTCACGAGCGACAAGGACAGGTGGAAACACACACGTGCAACTGGCACCGCCAACAGCTTTATATGTATCACGCATGCACAAGTCAAGTTAGGCTTTTATAGATACAGAACAAATGTGCTTAGTTAGACCTGCTTTCTGATGTAGCTAAACTTCTTCCACCCAGTGAAGCACCCCAACTTCTCTTTCAGGTAATTGTCAGCAACACAGCAGTAAATATCAACAGGAAGCAGATTATTATTGCAGATCACACAGGGAAAACAAAGGGTAAACTATTTAACTGCAGCAGTGATTGACTATATTCTGTGCAGTGAGAAAACCTGAAGTCATTTTCAAGGTCCACCATTTCTTCTTTTCAGTCAGGTCAAGTTTCTAAAGCTCTGTTTTACGGCTAATGGAAAGAAAATAGGATTCCACGGAGTCTCCTACCCACTCCAGGACTTCTGTGAGGATGGAATGAGATGAGGCACAGAAAATGCTTCACAGACAGTCGGTTACAGTGTAAAGTATTTCCACCTGCCTATAAAGCAAGCCTGTTTCTGGACTGAAGAAACTGGAAGGCTAGTTACTAGGGAGAGGAAGCCAGGTGTTGCTACTTGATGTCATTAGCCGTTTGGAGGGAAGGACACTTAGCATTTTAACCTTTTATATAGATTACTAGGGGCCTGGTGCATGAAATTCGTGCACTGGGGGTGGGTGGTCCTTCAACCCAAACTGCCCCTTCTCACATACTGGGAGCCCTCAGGGGATGTCCAACTGATGGCTCATCCCCAGCCTGCCCCAGACATCGACCTGCTCAGCTCAGCCCCGGCTGCCTGCAACCACCTGGCCCCGGGGGCTGGGCACTCACAGCCACCGCCACCACCGCTGCTGCTGCTGCCACAGCTTCCCCTCACAGCGCCCAGAGGTTGGGTGCTCGCCGCCACCATTTCATCTTCACCTCCCAGGCTGCCACTTGGCCACACCCCTGCTCCTGACTGGCTGGTAGCATAGCCAATCAGGAGCTAAGGTACAGTCAAATTTGCATGTTTCTCTTTTATTATATAGGAGGGTATAGATAGATTAAAATGTTTACAAAAATAACTTACCCAAACAGGAAAGAAGTAATACTGATTCTACTCAAACTCTTCTGGAAAACTGAAACCAAAACTTAACCAAACCACCCTGACACCTAAACCAGACATCACAAGAAAACCAGAGTGATGGCCATCGTGAACATAAAGACAAAAAATCTTTGAGATTTTAGCAAATCAAATCCAACATAGACGAAAAGGACAATACATCATGATCAAGTAGGATCTATTCCAGGAATACAGTTTATCCCAGGAATTAAAAAACAACAATGTAATTCCCCATAGTAACCAAAAAGCTATTGATCATCTCAACAGATGCATAAAAAAGATTTGACAAAACCAGCACAGAAACACACGAATTCTGGGGCAGACCTATGTCTCCTGTCTCCATAGGGAAGGAACCTGTGCTACTAGAGAAATTTTGCCACATGTAACCTGCCTATCACCAGGCTCTACCTGCTGCCCACTTTACAGAGGGGGGAGAAATGGGTTAAGTGACAGCAGGAAGAAGCAATATGACAGGTCCAGAGTGGGGGCACTCTGCAAGTAGAATGCCTTGGAGTTTTCAAAAGGTCAATGCCACACTAAATGCCGAGGACTTCCAGAAGCCAGACCAAAGAAACCAATTGCAATGCATGAACAGACAACGAATCCTTATAAAAGCGCCAATTTGAGACAAGCTAGGTAATGTGACCCGGACTACAGGTCAGAAGGTACCCCCGAGTGATTAATTTCTCCGGAGGCTAGCCTCTATGGTTACATAGGAGAGTCATTGTTCTAGAGCCCGGGTTCTCAATCCTGGACTAAAGTTGACTCCCAAGAACATCTGAGACATTTTGGGTTGTCATGACTGAGGGAGGGAGCCCCTAGCCATCCGGTGGATAGCAGCCAGGGATGCGCCTCCACATTCTGCTATGCACAGGGCAATGTCTCACCGTTAATACTTGTCCAGCCACAAAACTGGATTGACCCATTTGCCACCAAAACAAAAACAACCAACCAACCAAAAAACAAAACAAAACGCTAGCAAAGATTCTATCCTTGACATGATCAATATTAGAAACTTCTACCGAGCAACACCCGGGGAAGGGCTCGGCCCGCCGAGACCCCGAGCTCCCAGGGCAGGCCGACCTCCCTCCCGGAGGAGGAGCGCGCCTCGGCCCGCCGCCCCCACGCACCTCGGTGCTCGTTCTGCAGCCGCAGGCGTTGGTTGTAGAGGCTCTTCTCGGTGAGGTGCTGGATCTCCAGCAGCCCCTGCACGATCTCGAACACGGTGCCGTCGAGGAGCGCCAGGGCCAGGTCGCTGAGCGTGGTGTAGGACAGGCGCTGCTGGAAGGAGCTGCGGGCAGAGGGGCGTGGTGAGCGCGGGCCGGACCCGGACCCGCCGCAGCCGCCCGCCCCGCGGCCCGCACCTGGGCAGCTCCTTGACCAGGCTCTGCAGCGCGGACAGCAGCTGGTAGTGCCGCTCCTGTTGCCGAGCACCGTCCGCCGCCTCCTCCAAGGCACCCCCATAGCGCTCCATGGCCCCCGCACCTCGCCAGCCGCGGACCGGAGGAACGCTCCCCGCCGTAAGCCAGTCCCGAGCGCGGTGCGTCCCGCCCCCTTTTACGACAGTTTAGAGCATTGTGCGGCCAGCTTTGCGCCAGAACGAGCTTCGCCCCGCCCCTCCGCGGGAGCTCCTGGGAGGGTCTCGCGTGGTCCCGGCCCCTTTCCCTGCCGCCCCGCCCACGCAACCTCGAGGCCTAAGTCCACAGCGTTGAAATCCCGGGTTTGGAAGGTGCCCGCCAGCCCGCAGGGTGTCGGCTCGGACCCACGCCCTGTTCGGACGCTTACCGCCTAATTGGGCCGGGCGGTGCAAGGGCTTGTCCTGCGCATGCGTCTGCTGGTGCGGCTGGAGGGTCTTGCTGCATCAATCTGGCGGTTTC
This sequence comes from Antrozous pallidus, assembly GCA_027563665.1. NCBI lineage: Eukaryota > Metazoa > Chordata > Mammalia > Chiroptera > Vespertilionidae > Antrozous > Antrozous pallidus. Next base: position 15,298,944 of record CM050528.1, on the reverse strand, counting down.
CCACCAAAAGTCCCCAAGCTCCATCCATCTCAAGCCGCGTGACCTTGAGCCAGTTTTGTCACCTGTGGGCCTCAGTCTTCTTGTCTTCCACGCATGAGACGCTATTCCGGGCCATTTGTCAAAAGAGACTGTCCGTTCCCCCCGCCCTCCCCCCTCCCACCTCGGGCTGGGAGCTCAAGGCAGGGCCCTTGGAGTGCCAGGCACCAGGCTGGCATCCCCGCCCCTTGTCCACCTCCACCCACAGGGTCAGCATGGAGAAGAAAACCTAGTTCGATACCTCATTCCAACCTTGAAAATAAATTATTAGAAATCTCCAATTATACTTTTTATCCTATCTAATAAAAGAGTAATATGCAAATTAACCAGCACTCTGCAACAAGATTGCAGCGCCTAGTCCACTCAGCCCTGCTGCTGGAGTGTCCGGGCCTGTCCATCGGAGCAGCAAGGCTGGATCCGCCTCTGGAGAGGTGGATCCAGCCTCCCTGATCCACTGCTGCATCGTCTGGTCCTGTCAGCCCCATGGGGGTTCTCAGGGACCAAGGGCGAGGCCCACACACAGACAGAGCCTGGACAGCAGAGCTTGGGGGCTTCCTTACAATGTGGCGCGGGGAACACCCCCAGGCCCCGCATACAGAGCACAGACAACAGGGCATGGGGGTGTCCTTAGTGTGTCAGTGTTGGCAAAGCCCCCAGGCCTGGCAGACAGAGCACACAGCAGGGCATTGGGGCTTCCTTCATATGGCGCATGGTGGCAGCAGGCAGAGAGTGGACAGCAGGGCATGGGGGCTTCATCTCCATGGCTGCAGCGAAACCCCCAGGACCTGCAGAGAGCAGAGAACCATGGGAGTGGGCCTAAGCCATCAGTAGGACATCCCCTGAGAGCTCCTGAATTGTAGAGGGTGCAGGTTGGGCTGAGGGACCCCCATGCACAAATTTTGTGTATCAGGCCTCTAGTAAACTATAAAAATATACGCCCCAAAATCAGACTGCTGAATATTCTGCTGTGCTCTTGTGGGCAGGAGGTGGGAGATTCCTGTCTTGGAGAACTAGCATTGTCATGGGAAAGGGAGTGGGCTGAGGTGGGTCTGCGTGGTCTGGAATGGGTGGGTTCTTTAAAAAAATTAATACACACACACACACACACACACACACAACACACACACATATATATATTACTGATTTCAGAGAGTAAGGGAGAGGAATAGAAACATCAGTGATGAGAGAGAATTGATGGGCCTGCCTCCTGAACGCCCCCTACGGGGGGACTGAGCCAGAAACCAGGGCAGAAACCAGAGCATGTGCCTTGACAGGTTCCCGGTTCATAGATGGACACTCAACCACTGAACCACACCCGCAGAGCCGGAATGTGTAGGTTCTTGACGTCAGGTAGGAACGAGTTCAATATGCAGTAAGTCCAGGCGATTCTGAGAGTGTGTCCCAACGTCTGGGACAGAGACACAAAAGGGCTTAAGACAGAAGCAGCAAGATCACCGACAGCAGGAGCCTGGGCTGGGCTGCTCTGAGCTCACTAAAACGTTAGGCAAGAGGAGGGCCCTCGGAGCTTAGGAGGAAGAAGGTAAAAGTACACACACCTAAGGGAAGCGGGGGGGGCGGGGGGCTTGGCTGGGGTGTGCTCAAGGGAGGCAGTGCAGGCACCCTGGCTCCCGTGCATACCTGCTTTCTGCAGGCGGGAATTTTAGGGGAGGGCTCACTTAATACCATCAGCTTCCCAGGTGTTTCCTTTAAAATCCTGACGTGTCAACGTGAGCCTATGAAGGGGTTTGAGGTCTCTCTCTGGTCAGTTCACCTCCGTCTTGGATTTGTCTGCCTCTCGCTTTTTGTTGTTGTTACTTATTAGCCTTCATTCATTTTGGGGTTCGGCTGGCAATAATGGCACTACCTGGGTCTTTGTCATCTATCTCCCCAATTAAGGGGACTTAAGCTCCCTGCTCTCTGGTTGGGAAGGAGAAATGAGCATCACCTGCTCTTAAGTGTCTTTGGTTAGGAGGACAGGGCCTTGTTAGCTGTTAATTGCTTAGTGATTCGTTTTATTTTGTCTCTGTTTTCCTCATTCCACTTGTCAGGGGATTTCCTAGCTTTTTACTAACCTGCCTTGGCATCATGCCTTCTTCATGTCAGTGGGAGGGAGTCGGGCACTGCCAACATTGGGAAGGGGCTGCTGTGTAGAAAAATGCCAGACATAGGGAGAACATGGGGGGGGGGCAGAAAGAAGGCTCGTGTGCCCAACGTGAGAGGATGAAATGGATGAAATGTGCAGACACCTGCGGGCAGACAGTGCCTACAACCCGCAGGAATGCCGTCGGGAAGGCCCGGGCCTGGCTCGGGGCTCCTTCTCAGAACTCTCAAGACTCCTGATCCCGCTCCCACTGCGAGTCGAGCCCGCGGAGGGCGTTACACAAAGTGGCCGCCAGGGGGCGCGCGGCACCGCGGCTTGGACGGCATCCGGGCGGGTCTGGGTCCCCGTCCGGCGGGAATGCACCGTCGAGCCCCGCAGGAGTGTGCTGGTCGGGGTTCAGCCTCAGAACGAGAGGTGGGAAGGAAGAGGAGGCCGGGCGAGGTCCCCTGCTGGCCCCCTGGTAGCGCTCATCCTGCCAGACCACCGCCCCGGGGATGGGACTTGGAAATGTTTGGGGATGTTCCGACCACCAGGTACCCGCACTCAGTAGGGGCGCTCTGCACAGATTTCCCCGTCCGGCCGGAGCTGGTCCCCTCGTCCTCCGGAGACGCCCTCCCGGACCGTCCTTTGGGCAGAGCGGCTCTTTGTCTCCGGAGTGGTAACTGGGAACACTCGGAGGCGCCGCCTGTTGTGGTGTGCCCCCATTTTACAGAGGACGCCTCCAAAAGTCGAATTATGGAGTCCTTTATTAAAAGCCGGCGGCCTATGAGTGGCTAATGCTCTTCCAACCTCACAGCCCCAAACAGCTCAACACGTCTGGCTTGTGTTGGCGGAACATCACAAAAGTATTGATTACATCTTTGGGTCTGGAATGAGGAACCGGCTTCGTGAAAAAGCTTTTTTTTTTTTTACAGGAGCAAACATTGAGCAAGTTAGTATCTAAGAATCACTGAATCAACAGAAACACATTATCTGGGACCACCTGGTTGGGCAATTTAGAAAAATCGTGCTGTTTCAGATCCTGGGATCACTGAGTCGACAGGAATGCACTATCTGTAGCTCCTGAGACAATTTAGGGTCATTGTCCTGTCCTGGTTCCCAGAGGGATGTGCTTCTATGACCAGAGAGATCACAATCAATGGGACAGTCAAACCACCAGCAATGGAGTATTGGATAGCATACAGAAGTCCAGAAAATCAAAATAGCTTTCTGTTGTTTTAGCAAACAAGTACAGAACCCAAACAGCAGTTTCTGCCCAAGACGACTGCTACCATACTTCACTCCGACAACCGGACCGCGAACGGGACGGCGTCCGGGCTCGGGAATCCTCTCCCGTTACCCCGTGGCGGCCCGGGGCGGTTCCGCGGGGGGTGCAGGTACCGGTGCGGGTGCTGGTCCACCCGCCCCTGCAGCCTACAACCTAGTCCGGGAGAGCGGCCATGGAAACCCCCTCATGTCCCTGCACGTTTAGTCTCGGCGAATAGAGGACGAGGACACGGCACCGTGGGGCGATCCCGTGAGTGCCGTCTGCTCCCGACTGTCCGCGTTGGGCACCGCGGCCACGTCCCACCCATTGCAGGTTTGGCCGGAGCTCCCGAGGAAAGACACTACATGAAAGAGGCCGCCAGGTGGCGCCCGAGAACCAGCACGGAAGTCGGCGGGATGGACCTGACGGCGGGCGATAGCGTCTCTTGTCCCCAAGCAGGTGGCATGGGGCGTTGGTCCCGAAGCTCCCGGGTGGCAGGACACGACCCCCGCATCAGAAGGGAAACTTGAGAATGTTTTTAGGCTGCTGCGGGGAAGGGGACAGAGTCCCTCCCCATGGTACTCCCAGACTAGTGGACTCGGGAGAGGACAGACCAGGAGCCGGCCCCGGCTTCCCAGGGCTGTTCCCTGCTCCAGGGTGGATTCCGTCATCTTTCTGGGACTCAGCTGTAAAACTGAAATCTTGAAAGTACTTGTGGAAACATGAATGAATCATTTTTATTTATCATTTCAGGAGAAGGTCTTTCTAAAGCATAAAACAAAGCCCAAGCCATCACGGAAATGACTGATCAGCGTGACCAAATTGTAAACGAAATTGGTCTGTGCATATACCAAAGGCCAAGTCAAATGACAACAAATGAGGAACATTTATGCCAGTGCACGTGTAATATGATTATCAATTTTAGCATGACTTGGTATAATACTAGAAAACGGGAAAATAATAGCCACGAAGAGGGACTGGTTTAAATAAATTCCAGCACATCAATACAATGGAACACTATGCATTGATTGGTTCATAGGTAAGGCCAGGTCAATGCAAGAAGGAGACACACAGGAGAAACTTCAAATACTGAATCAAGCAGTTCACTTAAGTGGCCACCAGGTGGTGCTAGTGACTCAGCAACATTGTTTAGCTCCCAAACCCCAGCAGAGTGAATTTTGCTTAAGATTATATTTTGCAACTTTCTTAGGCCCCTAAAATGTATAGCTATGGATTTTATATAGCTCCTTATATAAAGCTTTCAACTCATAATTAAAGCATAAACCTTTTACAAAGGTGTTCTTTACAGCAAAATTGAAATAACCCGCTCCCCCAGTTTTGGCAGTGCCAGATATAAGTATTGCTACCCCATCTTCCCCCACCCCCCCTTTCCATTTTGAAGAAATACCTTTTTCCATCCCTTTACTTTCAATCTGTGTGTCTTTTGATCTGAAGCGAGTCTCTTGTAGGCATCATATGTAAGGGTCTTGTTTTCTTGTCCTTTAGCCACCCTGTGCCTTTTTTAGGGATACATGGCTTTATTGCTTAAACTGCAGATTCAAATTAATACCAACACAACACCCACTTTTATAGTGAGGCACACGAAAAGCCTTCTGAGTCGTATCATTCCAGACCTTTGGTGACAAAGGGGCTGCTTTCCAATAGATCCAACCCAGCGTTTCATTAAGTCGGATTTATGCTCCACCTTTACTCGCCCCACTGCCAATATGGGATGAACATAAAGAAAATTATTCTTGGGCTTTACTGCATTTACTTAATAATTGTTCCTTTCTACGCAGACACTTATTGTTCTGACTTCTTTCTTGTCCATACTCATTTGTACCAATAGCAATTGTTTTTCATTTTCTTTTATTTTTAACTAGAGGCTTGGTGCACAAAATTGGTGCATGGTGGAGGGTTGTCACCTCAGCCCAGCCTGCACCCTCTCCAATCCAGGACCCCTCGGGGGATGTCTGACTGCCGCTTTGGCCTGATCCTGGGGACATCCCTCTCACAATCCTGGGCCATTGGCTCCTAATCGCTCACCTGCCTGTCTGCCTGGTCGCCTCTCACAGGCCCCCATCAGCCTGGTCACCCCATACAGCCTGCTGTCCAGTCATTTGGTCGTCCCTCACCAACCTCCCTGCTGGCCTGGTCAAAGGCAGCCATCTTGTGAGGGCATGACAGTCCATTTACATATTACCTCTTTATTACATAGGAGATGTTTTTATTGATTTCAGAGAGGAAGGAAGAGGGAGAGAGATAGAAACATCAATGGTGAGAAAGAATCATTGATTGGCTGCCTCCTGTATGTCCCCCACTGGGGATCAAGCCCACAACCCGGGCACGTGCCATGGCTGGGAATTGATGCTCAACCACTGGGTCATGCCCAGCTAAGTGGTAGTTTCTTTGTGTTTTTAATTTTTTTAATTGATTTTTTACAGAGCAGAAGGGAGAGGGATAGAAAGTCAGAAACATCGATGAGAGACATCCATCAGCGGCCTCTTGCACGCCCTCTACTGGGGATGTGCCTGCAGCCACGGTACACATGCCCTTGCCGGAATCGAACCCGGGACCCTTCAGTCCGCAGTCCGACGCTCTATCCACTGAGCCAAACCGGTCTCGGCTGTGTGTGGTTTTAAATATCTGTATCAAACTCGTATCCTTCCTCGTTCTTAATTTACTCCCAATCTCCCAGATTCCCACATGCCCAGACACAGGCGGACCTCTGGAGGGCAGAGTCCAGCTGACTGAAAGGAGAAGGCTTAACCACTCCCAGTGGTTCAGGATGGCGTTAGCACAGTTCCCAGTGAGCTGACACATGCAAGGTGCTTCACACAGCGCCCGAGGGCACAACATGTGCTCGGCAAATTACGCTTCAGCATCATAGCCCAGGCATATCCACCTCCACACACCTCCTTCCTTTAGCATATTTGGGGGGCAGTTAAGGTTTGGCTCCTGTCTCCTCCTTGGTCCCGTCCATGCTGCAGGCGCCCCCGGGCTGCTCTCCGCTCCATCCCAGCCTGTCTTGCTTGTGACCGAGACTCGGGACCCCTGAACTACCTTTCTTCTCAGGGCGATGTCCCTGCTCCCTCAGGAATGTCAGCCGAGCAGCGAATGTGAGGAAACCCTTACCTCTCTCTGCTGCCTGGTTTCTCAAACCAAGACACGCTTTGAAGCTCGGCTACGTCGTGGAAGAGCTGGAGAAACAGGAGCAACGCAAAACGTGTAGACTCTAGGTTGACTCTCCCCACAGCCAAGAGAAAAGTGCGGAAAATGTCTGACAGAGGGTCTCCTCGAGGACACCCCCACTTCCAGCCTCTGCTCGGAGAGTGCCCCGTGCTTCTGGCTTCATCATGAGTCTTCGCCCCCACCTCTCCACCTGGGCTGGTCTGGCCCGAGGTTCACCTTCCTGCCTATTGCTCAGGGCAGTGGATGGGGATGTAATCCTCAGAACCCAAGCTATTCCATCAAGAATAGCAGCACCTTCAACCGAGTAGTTCAGAGTGGTTTTTGGTGCTTGAAATCTGGGTCCTTCCTAAGTCTTCCCACAAGTCGAGAGTGTAATATGACTTTTCTCTCTTCCTGATTCATTAATAGTTAACCGTAACCCTCTGCTTCATTAATAGTTTAACTGTAACTCCCCCCCCCCTTTCCTCTCCAGAGACAATAAAGTCTAAAGTTACTGTAAAGGATAGAAGAACTTCCCCAAACCGCCTCCCTAACGCACGCACACACCTCCGGGCAGAACAGAGGCGGCAGTGAACACAACCATGTGCATGGAGGGCCTCCTTTTCCCTCCCTTTGCTTTCAGCCTTCGCATCCGGAGCCCGAGGAGCTGACCCAGTTACAAGACCGCCTACCCCTTGGTTACTATTCCAGGGCCTGAGAGCTCTGGCACTTGGAAATGAAATAGTTCAGTTTTATCTTTCCGTTTCAGACTGCGTGCAGAACTCTGGAGGGAAGCCTGCTCTTGCATGCGCATTCATGTATATGAAAGGCGATTTATGATCTTCCTAGCCAAGCGATCTTTCTGGGGACTGGAAGACTATCGTACCTGTGGCCCAAGGTATCTACATTTGGTCTTTGCTAAGGCTGTTCCTATAAAAAAAAAAAAAATTCGCTCTCTTGGAACCTCCTACCGCCATTTGCTCCATTCCCAGCCACACATGGCACTTGCAAGAACCCATTTAGCCTGGCACCAAAAAGATGGAATGTGTGGGGCCTCTTGGGCCTGCTATAGAGTCAGGTAACTTACAACCACTTAATCGATACTAAATTTTATACAGTGGACCCGTTTAAGTTGTACCAAATAGTATAATCCCCAAGAAGAGTATAAGCAAGATGCTTTCAATGTTTAAAAATACGTTTTATTGATTTTTTACAGAGAGGAAGGGAGAGGGATACAGAGCTAGAAATATCCATCAGCTGCCTCCTGCACACCCCCTACTGGGGATGTGCCCGAAACCAAGGTACACGCCCTTGACTGGAATCGAACCTGGGACCCTTCAGTCCGCAGGCCGAGGCTCTATCCACTGAGCCACACCGGTCAGGGCCAATGGACCCGTTTAAGTCGTACCGAAGAGTATAATCCCCAAGAAGAGTATAAGCAAGATGCGTTCCATTTTTTAAAGTGGGGAGAAGACCTTACTAGAGAACCCAGATGACAATCCCCCCACCTGCAGAGAACAAGACGCGACGATGCTCCTCCGTCATGAACTGGCACAGGCGGGACCATCAGAAAAACACGCTTTTCAGGGTTCTGCCCAGGGCCCGTTTGACATCCTTGTTCCTCAAACTGTAGATCAGAGGGTTGAGCATGGGAACCATGTTGGTGTAGAAGAGGGAGGCGTATCTGCTGTGGCCCGCAGGTCCCGGGAGAGAAGTTGTCAGGTAGGTGAATGCCCCCGACCCAAAAAACAGAGCCACGGCGGCGAGGTGGGAGCCGCAGGTGCCGAAGGCTCTGGACCTTCCCTCGGCGGAAGGCATGCGGAGGACGGTGGCGAGAATCAAGGCGTAGGAGATGACGATGCTGACGCTGGATGTCGCGATGACCGTCCCCACGACGACAAAAAACACCAGCTCGTTGACGCGGGCGCTGGTGCAGGAGAGCCGCAGGAGGGGCAGAACCTCACACAGATAGTGGTCGATGACATTGGCCTCGCAGAAGGCCAGTCTCAGCATGTTTCCGGTGTGGGCCATGGCCCCCGCAAACCCCGCCGCGTACGACCCGACCATCAGCAGAGCACAGACCCGGGGGGACAGGGTGAGCGTGTACAGCAGGGGGCTGCGGATAGCCACGTAGCGGTCGTAGGCCATCGAGACCAGCACGTAGCACTCGGAATTGACCAGGAAACAGAAGAAAAACAGCTGGGCCATGCACCCCGCGTAAGAGATGGTGTTTTCTGACACAAAATCCTGCAGCATTTTGGGAGTGAAGACGCAAGAGTAGCAGAGATCGATGACAGACAAGTTGAGGAGGAAGAAGTACATGGGAGTGTGGAGGTTAGAGTGCAGGCCAATTAGGGTGACCAAGCCCAAGTTGCCCACCACGGTCAACACATAGAGCCCTAAGAACAGGAGGAAGAGGGGGAGATGGGCCTCTGGTTGTCCTGAGAATCCCCCAAGGACAAATGCCGTCACCGAGGAGCTGTTTCGCAGACTCATTCTCTGCCGGGGAGCTGTCTTCGGATACAAGGGGTGAAATACAATAGGTTCGTGACAGGCGCAAGCACGGGTGATAGAAGCGATGAGACTGTGTGTGTGTTGTGGGGGAGCCCTCCCTTTTGCCTTTCTTCTGTAACTGTGGCACCAGCTCAGAATGGTTCGGTGCCATTGGATGAGCTGCTCTGTTGCTTTTTAGAGACAACAGACCAGAACCACGAGTCGTGCAGGTGAAGCACGCACAGATGAGAGAACTTCGGCCCCCGCTGCACCTGGAACCAAAATCTTGCCCGTCCCCCTCCCCGGGCCCACCCCAAAGGGCCACAGCCAAAGGACCAGGATGACCGGAACTCGAATGCCAGAACCCTTTCAGAAGCCAGGGATCTGTTGTCCAGGAAGCTCTGGTGTTGACATTCATTTACCCAAATGGCCAAGTTCCACCCGTCCCACCAGCACTTCCGCACACCTGCTCCCCTTAGCCCAGCGGTCGGCAAACTCGTTAGTCAGCAGAGCCAGATATCAACAGCACAACGATTGAAATTTCTTTTGAGAGCCAAATTTTTTAAACTTAAACTTCTTATAATGCCATTTCTTCAAAATAGACTCGCCCAGGCCATGGTATTTTGTGGAAGAGCCACACTCAAGGGGCCAAAGAGCCGCATGTGGCTCGTGAGCCGCAGTTTGCCAACCACTGTCTTAGCCCTTTAACAACCCTTAACCTAGTCCAGCAAGCAAGATGGATTTGAGGCACCCTTAGGTCCCCCATCTTCTTGGTTGGCACCTTTTTGATCAATAAACCTTTACTTCAAGCCCTGATGGTCTGAGTTTCGGCCTTTTGAAGCATCGGGGCCGCGGACTGGTTTGGTAAAGCTCTCACTTACACCCCCAGCTTAGCTATTCACAGTGTGCCTGTGACTGTGTCTCAGCTCCCTGGGCAGATCATGGATCTAGGATAGAGTTTCTCGGCATGGGCAGCGAGATTTCTGTTCCCCCCCTGGCCGGTTTGGCTCCGTGGACACAGCATCGCCGTGTAGGCAGAAGGGTCCCTGGGTTCAGTTCCAGCCAAAGGATACATGCCGAGTTGAGGGTTTGATCCCCACTAGGGGATGTGCAGAAGGCAGCTGATCAACAAAGCTCTCTAATCATTGATGTTTCCATCTCTCTCTCTCCCCCTCTCCTTTCCTTTCTAAAATCAATTATATATATATGAAAAAAATATATATATTTTAATTCTGTTCCCTCTTGAGAGATGAGGAGATTAAATACCCGACTTGGCTGCCCAAGGACTCTCAGAAAGACACCCTAAGAGCCAGGAGTACGACCCAAAGCCCACTGCATTAAGAAGTACTGAGAACTCATGTTTCCCCCTCTCTGCCTCCCTCTCCCAACCAGACACGGGGTCCTCTGTCCCCAGCTCACCTTCCTCCTATAAGCCCCCTCACTCCATCCAAGTCAGTGCTGAGAGCAGGGGAAGGATCAGCACAGCCTAGACCTGCTGGTTGTGGGTTGACAAGAAGCTCATCTGAGAAGATGGGATTCAGACATTCCCCTTCCCTCTTCCTGGCTCCCTCAGTGCTGGGCCGTGAGCCCGAAGGAAGGAGAAGTTGGTGTCGGTGCACAAAGCAGTCAGCTCCAGGTCCTGACTCTTCTGGTGCCCCTGGCGCCGAGAATCAGGGCTTCTGGAGACCCCGTCTCCAGGAATCTAGGAACAGACCACTTCCTGTGTGGATGCTCTCAGCTGGTCCACGTCACCTTCAGGAGAAAAAACCAGAGCCCCCGTTTCGCCAGAACCCTGGCCAGCGTGTTATGAAGAGCTTTATGCTGCCAGTGGCCTTGGGAACCTCATTAAGCACCATTTCCCCGGGGATTTTTCAGACGGTCCCTCCAGGGAAGAAATGGCATCTTTGTTTATGGCTGAGACTATGATGCTTACTCAGCATCCTGGGACTCAGGTGTTGCGTTCACACTTCCCTTTTCCTTCAGGGACTTCCTGTGTAAGGTTGGGGCCTCCCTTTTCCTCTCCTTCATTCACTGTAATACTTAATCTTTATATATATATATATTTATATATTTATATATATGTTTATATATATTATATATATATAATATATATATATTATTGATTTTTTTACAGAGAGGAAGGGAGAGGAATAGAGAGTTAGAAACATCAATGAGCGAGACACATGGATCAGCTGCCTCCTGCACACTCCCTACTGGGGATTGTGCCCGCAACCAAGGTGCATGCCCTTGACTGGAATCGAACCTGGGACCTTCCAGTTCACAGGCCGACGCTCTATCCACTGAACCAAACTGGTTTCAGCTCTAATACTTAATCTTGACTTTAAGGAAGAGTGGTCCCAGACTTACTTTAGCCACCATTCCCAAGTTTTTGAAGGCAGTTTTGAGGATAATAACAAAACAAAAAAGTTAGATCAGAGTTGCAGGTGCTGAGAGAGAGCACCTCAGAACAGTGGAGGCCCCACCCCCACAAAGACCACCTGCTCTCAGCCCTCCTGGGGGCTGCACAGGCCTCTGCTCTATAGGAGGAGATCAACATGTCCCATAAATGTGTAAGAAAGCACACGCACTCCCCTGCACGAATTCACTTTGTAAACAGCGAGTAAGCGGGCTCACGGTGTAACAGGAGTTGTACCTCAAGTTTTCAATCCTGGCATTCTCCAGGGACACAGCTGCTCTCCCTACGATCGGCCACGTGACTATTCTGAGAAATGTTCAAAGACATGAGCAACTGCCCTTATACGTTTCCACTGAGGCTACCTAAAATAATCCCAGTTTGCATGGAAAAGGGCGGATTTCCACCCATTCTCACTCTAATTATTAGTACCTGCCCTATCACCCTAGGGTGTCTGCATTTGGATAATAAATGATATAGTCACTTTGCTAAAATAAGCATAACTAGCTATTCTGATTCTCTGGCCTATGCTAGCTCCTAGACCCGTGGTCGGCAAACTGCGGCTCGAGAGCCACATGTGGCTCTTTGGCCCCTTGAGTGTGGCTCTTCCACAAAATACCATGGCCTGGGCGAGTCTATTTAGGAGAAATGGCATTAGAAGAAGTTTAAGTTTAAAAAATTTGGCTCTCAAAAGAAATTTAAATCGTTGTGCTGTTGATATTTGGCTCTGTTGACTAATGAGTTTGCCGACCACTGCCCTAGACCCACTGGCCTCCATCCTGGCTCTGACCAAGGGAATGTCTTAGTCTTTTGCCCTCCTTGCCCTCTTAGTTCTCATTAAAAGAACCTACTCTTCCTGGCGAAACAATACTCTTTCTCCAGTCAATTTAGGCTTAAAAAATGCAAAGGACGTTAACTGCAACCTATTTCTGGTTTATATTTAGCCCCAAACCCTAAAGCAAAGAATTACGAACACTAGATACCTGCCTGAAATTCGTGGAAGACAAATAAAGAAAGAGAAATTACATGGGTAAAAGGAGTAAATATTCGTACAATTTTACATTGTAACCATTGGTACGTTGTTGTATATCATTGTACACAGCACAATAGATTGATTATTAGTGAGAATGGGTGGAAATCCGCCCTTTTCCATGCAAACTGAATAATCAATATGCCTAACAAACCTGGGCATATGTATATATTTTGACTTGCAATTTTACTTTGTGGTATATGCCTAATAAAAATAAGTACATGTGTTTGCCTAAAGACATGCCAACAAAGTTCATAGCAGCATTATACATAATTGCTCCCAGGTGAAAATAGCCCGTATGTCAATCGACTATAGACTGGGTAATAAATTGTAGGATATTAATAAAGTGTTAATAACATACACAAATGTCACAAACCTATTATGGAGCAAAAGAAGCCAAACACAAAAACCATAGTTAGTGATTTCGTTTACATGAAGTTCAAAAGCGAGGACAGGAATCTGTGGTGCCAGCAGTCAGACAGCAGTTATTGCGGCGGGGAAGCCATGGGCTGTGGCTGCAAAGGACGGTGAAGGTGCTTCAGGGCGTTGATAATGTCCTGCTTCTGAGGGGGCTGGTTCGTGGATGTGTTCAGTTTATAAAAATTCATCGAGCTAGTATGCTCGTGTGACAATTAAATGAAGAGTTTACTTACAACATAAATGAAGAGCAAACAAAAACAAATTAATATTTTAATAAATTATCCTACCAAACTTTTTTTTTTGGAAAAAATTTTTTATTGTTCAGTTTATTAATTACATTGTTTCCCCTTTTTTATCCCACTATATCTTCCCTCCACCCTGTACCTATTCCACCCTCCGCCCTCCCCTCCCCCTCCCCAATGTCCTCTCCCATTGTTGCAAGATTTTTGTCCAATCTCTTGCTGTACTTCCAACAACACTTTTCTCCCCAAGAATTGTCAGTCCATTCCCTCTCTATGTCCATGTCTCTGTTATAGTCACCAGTTTATCTTGTTCATCAGCCTATCAGGTCACTTGATTTTTATGTTCATTTGTTGATAGATGTGTATTTGTTGTTGATGATTTATATTTTTACCTTTTTCTTCTTCCTCTTCTTAAAGAATATCTTTCAGCATTTCATATAATACTGGTTTGGTGGTGATGAACTCCTTTAGCTTTTTCTTATCTGCGAAGCACTTTATCTGATCCTCAATTCTGAATGATAGCTTTGCTGGATAGAGTAATCTTGGTTGTAGATTCTTGCTCTTCATTATTTTGAATATTTCTTGCCACTCACGTCTGGCCTGCATCGTTTCTGTTGAGAAATCCGCTGACAATCGTATGGGTGTTCCCCTGTAGGTAACCAACTGTTTTTCTCTTGCTGCTTTTAATATTCTCTCTTTATCTTTTGCTCTTGGCATTTTAATTATGATATGTCTTGGTGTGGTCCTCTTTAGATTCCTATATTTTGGGGTTCTGTGTACTTCTTGGGCTTTTAAGTCAGTTTCTTTCACCAGGTGGGGGAAGTTTTCAGTCACTATTTCTTCAAGTAGGTTTTCATAAACTTGCTCTCTTTTTCTGGCACCCCAATAATTCGGATGTTGGCATGCTTGAGGTTGTCCCAGAGGCCCCTTACGCTATCTTCAATTATCTGAATTCTTTTTGTTTCTTGCTTTTCCAGCTGAGTGGATTTTGGTTCTTTGTATTTCAAATATTTGACTTGGTTCTTGTGGCCCTCTGGACTGCTTTTAGGACTTTGTGTAATATTTTTTATTTCAGTCTGTGTATGCTTGATTTCTAGTTGGTCCTTTTTTTTTTATCTGTGAGGGTCTGGTTTGTATCCTCAGAGGTCTTGTTCATTTCCCTGAGGGTCTCATTCATTTCCTTGTAAGTATCATTCATCTCCTTGTAATTCTCATTCATTTGCTGGTTGGTCTTGTTTATTTCCTGGTAATTCTCATTAAGTTGATCGGCCTTTTGTAGGAGCCTCTTGAAAAGCCTTATAACCGTGGTTTTGAACTCTATGTCTTGTCATCTTTTCTCCTCCATTTCTTTCACACCTGATTTCTTTCCATGTCTCTGCATGGTGGCTGCTTTATGTGGTGGATATCCTCAAAGGGACAGTGGCTCAGTCTCCCCAGTTACCTGAGGTGGGTACTCTTACTGCAATCCTTTATGGGTTGTATTCAGTGTTTTTGAATTTAAACCCAGCTTTTTGTTGTTAGCCCTAGGAGGGTTTGATCTCCAGGCCAATTGGCTGTGAAGGGAGACTGTGTTCAGGTTGGATGGGCGGAGTCTCTGAGCTTCGGGGCGGCGGCGGCAGCTGGGTCCTATGCGGCGCTCACGCGCGCGGGTCTCTGTTGGATGGGGATGGCTGGAGAAAGCTGCTAGTCTCTTCCCCTTGCCAGACCACTCCGCCTTTCCCCAAATGTGCCTGCACACCAAAAGTCCAGCCCAGGGCTGTAAAATAGATGGTTTCTGGAACCAGGAGACAAGTTTCCAGGGGGCAAGTCGTGGGTTTGCGCGACCTTTGGGACTAGGAGCCTCTGCCGCGCCCCGCTTCCAGGGTGCGTCCCCTGGATCTCGGACCTCGCTGGGCTCGGGAAATCTGGGCCCCGTCGGAGAAATCCGGCCGGTCGCTGCTGCAGCCCCAGCCCTCGTGCGCGCAACCAGGGCGGCTCCTATCCTGTTTCAGTCTGAAAGGCTACGCTCCCGCCGGTCCTGAGTCTGTGTCCCACCTCTGCTCCTATTAGTGGAGTTTACATTCAGCCAGCTTTCTGGCGATTCTGGGTGCTTGTCTGTTCTGCTGTTATGTTGTAGTTCTTAAATCGTTGCGCGGGGCAGAACAATAGGTGTTTGCTTATGCCGTCATCTTGGTGTTCTCCCTACCAAACTTTTTAACACTAAAATTATTGAACATCTTTGATTGTCTAGTAATTTCCAGCAGGGGGCGCGCAAGAGGCAGCGATCAATGATTCTCATCATTGATGTTTCTATCACTCTCTCCCCCTCCCTTTCTCTCTGAAATAAATAAAATTATTAAAAATAAATAAATTAGAGGAAGAAAAAGCCCACAGAAGAAGAAGAAGTAGAAGAGAAGGAGGAGGAAAAGGAGGAGGAGGAAGAGGAGGAGGAGGAGGAGGAGTACGAGGAGGAGAAGGAGAAGGAGAAGGAGAAGGAGAAGGAGAAGGAGAAGGAGAAGGAGAGGAGGAATAGGAGGACGAAGAGGAAGAAGAGGCAGAGATATGTATCTGACTTGGTCTTGGCTGTAGAAGAGCAGAAAGAAGAAAAAAAATATCCCCTATGAATTTCTAACCACCTCTTTGGTTTCAGGTAAAAAAAAAAACCCACATTGTACATATAATAAAAAAATTCCTCTCTAAAGAATACAATTTAAATCCAGATATCAAATAATGATTTCCAGGTAAGTATTCAAAGATCATGAGCCCTTAATGGAAATCACTTAACAAACACAAATTGGCCACTAGGAGTGAGAATTACCATGAAAATGAACCACACTCTATAGAAACAGACTTGCACATCTGCTAGGCTTGTCAGGGATGGAACACAAAATAAATGCACTTAATATGTTAAAAGAAAAAGGCAGATTTTTAAAAATCAAATATAACTTTTAGAATTGAAAACATGATCATTCAAAACTCTGTGAATGTGTTAAACAGCCTATTAGATATGGGTGAAGAGAAAATAAGTAAACTGGAGGGTAGACTTAAGGAAATTACCCAGAAATCAGCATCAGCTGAAGGGGGTGGGGAGGAGAGTGTAACTTAGAAATATAATTTAAGAAACAGAGAAATGGAGAAGATCCAACAGATATAGAGAGAACATCTACCACATTCTGGGCCCTGTGTTTTAAGAATAAAGCAACAATAAAAAACCATTATTATATTTTAAAAAATATATTTTATTGATTTTTCACAGAGAGGAAGGGAGAGGGATAGGAAGTCAGAAACATCAATGAGAGAGAAACATCGATCATCTGCTTCTTGCACACCCCCTACTGGGGATGTGCCCGCAACCAAGGTACATGCCCTTGACCGGAATCGAACCTGGGACCTTTCAATCTGCAGGCTGCCACTCTATCTACTGAGCCACACCGGTTTTGGCCACAATAAAAAAACCATTATAGCTCTTGCCCTTTCAAATATATAATCCAGATGGAGAAATCTAGAATAAATAGATATTTACACATAACTCATTAGAAATATAATAAATATGCTAGCAAGAAGTTCTGGGGGGCCTTGAAACCATTTACCAGGCTGTCCTACGGAGTCAGGAAACTCAGGGAAAGCCCGGAGGAAGCGGAATTCAGGTTTAAAACTGAAATGTCAGAAGGGATCGAAAGAGCTGCTTGTCTACGGCTGCCCAGCACTGAACCTCCTTCGGTGTTTAGGGAGGGAACAAACTCTTGGTAAGCCCTGGTGGAGCCAGAACCAGGCCGGCTTCTGTGACCCCTCCGGAGAACATCAGACCTGAACGCAGCCAGTCACGTTCCCGGGCAGGACCAACGTGTGGGGTGCGACACACAGACACGGGAACATTTCCTGTTGGCAAAGACAAACACAAAGAGCCTACCAACGGATGACACATGTGGGTGCTGGTGGTGCCAGCAGGAGTGGGCAGCGCAGACTGACCAGATGGCTGTGTGGTGTGACTTGGCTGCAATTCCACCCCCTGGCCTCCTCGCAATCCTTCCTGGCTCTAAGCTGGTTCCCCAGCTTGTTCTAAGAGTCTATGCACTGAGAGTCCCATTTCTTGCCAATTAACACTCTTATTTTTGGTTCCAAGTTAATCAGGACCTTCTCCTGCTGTTTGCAGGGAACCGCTCTGGATGGTGTGATGGGACTGGAGATGAAGGAGGCTGTGTGCGGGGAGAGGAGATTGGGCGACTTTTTCATGTCCCTGAGATGAAGGCACACTTGTCAAAACCACCTTCTGAAAGGGGGGTGACAAACTTTCCCTCAAGCCCTAACCGGTTTGGCTCAGTGGATAGAGCGTCGGCCTGTGGACTGAAAGGTCCCAGGTTCGATTCTGGTCAGGGCATGTACCTTGGTTGTGGGCACATCCCCAGTAGGGGGTGTGCAGGAGGCAGCTGATCGATGTTTCTGTCTCATCAATGTTTCTAACTCTCTACCCCTCTCCCTTCCTCTCTGTAAAAAATTCAATAAAAAATATATTTAAAAAACACAAAACTCTCCCTCAAAGTTTTGCTTTATTTTAAACGATCTTTCCCCTTCCAAGGAGGTGTTGTTCCGATGGGGTTTGGAGGATAAAATAAACACACATGTTAAATTTCATAGACAATTTTTCACCCTCCTGCACAACTTTAAGAAAAACATTCAATTCTTTAATGACTCCTCTTTGCTTTAATAAGCTAAATTACACTGGTTAGTACAAGGAATAATAAGTTTCTATGCTGGGTAAACAGAAATGCATTTAATGAATCATCTGGCTAGCTTTTTAAATGCAACGTAGGCTATACCAATAATAATAATTATGTTGAACATTTAAGGAACTAATGGCACAATTTTAAAAAAGGTTTTTTAAAAAAAATCTTTATTGTTCAGTTTATTAATTACATTGTTCCCTTTTTTCCCCCACCCTATAGTTCCCCTCCACCTGGTACCCATCCCACCCTCACCCCCCTCCACTGTCCTCTCCCATAGTTGCATGATTTTTTCCAGTCTCTTGCTGCACTTCCCACACCCCCTTTCTCCCCAAGAGTTGTCAGTCCATTCCCTCTCTATGTCCGTGATTCTGTTACATTCACCAGTTTATCCTGTTCATCAGCTTATTAATTCACTTTTTAGATTCATTTGTTGATAGATGTGTATTTGTTGTTCCTAATTTACACTTTTATCTTTTTCTTCTTCCTCTTCTTAAAGAATATCTTTCAGCATTTCATATAATATTGGTTTGGTGGTGATGAACTCCTTTAGCTTTTTCTTATCTGCGAAGTACTTTATCTGACCTTCAATTCTGCATGATAGCTTTGCTGGATAGAGTAATCTTGGTTGTAGATTCTTGCTGTCCATCACTTTGAATATTTCTTGCCATCCCGTCTGGCCTGCATCGTTTCTGTTGAGAAATCCGCTGACAATCGTATGGGTGCTCCCTTATAGGTAACCATCTGTTTTTCTCTTGCTGCTTTTAATATTCTCTCTTTGTCTTTTGCTCTTGGCATTTTAATTATGATGTGCCTTGGTGTGGTCCTCTTAGAGTTCCTATATATTGGGGTTCGGTGCGCTTCTTGGACTCCTAAGTCAATTTCTTTCACTAGGTGTGGGAAGTTTTCGGTCACTATTTCTTCAAATAGGTTTTCATTGTCTTGCTCTCTCTCTTTTTCTGGCACCCCTATAATTCAGATGTTGGTATGTTTGAGGTTGTCCCAGAGGCCCCTTACACTATCTTCAATTTTTTGGATTCTTTTGGTTTCTTGCTTTTTCAGCTGAGTGGATTTTACCTCCTTGTATTTCAAATCTTTAACTTGGTTCTTGGGGTGCTCCAGAGCACTTTTAGGTCTTTGTATAATATTTTTTGTTTCAGTCAGTGTATGCTTAATTTCTGGTTGGTCCTTTTTCATATCCTTGAGAGTCTCCTTTATATCCTTGAGGCTCTCCCTCATTTCCTTGCAGGTCTCGTTCATATCCTTGAGGGTCTCGTTCATTTCCTTTTCGGTCTTGCTTATTTCCTTATAGGCCTCGACCTTTTGTTGGAGCCTCTTGAGAAGCCCTGTAACTGTGGCTTTGAATTCCATGTCCAGTTGTTTTTTTTCCCTCCATTTCTTTCACATCTGATTTCTTTCCATGTCTCTGCATGGTGGCTGCTTCCCTGAGTTGGTCAATTAGCTTTGTGTGGTAGACTTCCTACTAGGGACAGTGGTTCAGCCTCCCCTGTTACCTGAGGTGGATATGGGTTGCACAGTCTTGCTGAAGTTAAGCTCAGGTTAGTCGTTGTTAGCACTTGGAGGGGTTGACCTCCAGGCTAATTGTCTCTGAAGTTCAGCTGTGCTCAGGTTGGATGGGTGGAGTCTCCAGGCCAAGCAGACAGCGTTAGCTCCGCCCTATGTGGCCCCAGGAACTCTGTGCTCGGGGCAATGGCTGCCAGCACCTCTGAGAGAGAGCTGCTGCCGAGCTCCACTGGCTGCCAGGGAATTCAGACTCTCCCCAAATGAGTCTGCACGCCCAATGTCTCACCCAGGGTCGTAAAACAAAGCAGACTGACGGTTTTCCGAATGAGAGAGCGAGTCACAGAGCGCTCTCTGCACGGTCGTGCAGCTGAGCTGTTCGCGCAAGCTGCCTTCTCCACAAGCCGGGAGACCCCTGCAGCACCCGAGCTTCGGCGTGCCCTCCCACTGTCCAGTTTTCACCCCGTGTGATAGTGGGTTCCCTGGACTTTGCCCAGAGCTGGAGAATCAGTCCAGTGGGACGTCTTTGTCTCCCCATTCGAGAAAATTGGCCGGTTTTCAGCCGCCCGCCCTCTCCGCTGACGCAAGCTCCAAACCTCTCTCCGCGCGAATCTTTCAACGCTGTCCGCCGCCGCTCCTCCGTGTCACAGTGTCTTATCTTCACTTTTATTTGTGGAATTTTCACTCGGCCAGCTTTCTGGTAATTCTGGAAGGTGTTTGTTCTTTCGTTAAGTTGTAGTATTAAAATTGCTGAGTATGACGGCAAGATAGGTGTTTTACCTATGCCGCCATCTTGGTTCCTCCTCTTAAAAAGGTTTTTAATTTATTTTTAGAGAGAGAGGAAGGGAGAGGGGTAGAGAAACATTGATGGGAGATCAGAACAATTGGCTGCCTCCTACATGCCCCCAACCACCTGAAAATATACAACTAACAAGCAATAGGGCTGGACCCGGGGGAAGAGACTGGAGGACCAGAAAAGTGGAGTAAAAGGAGATTTTTCTCTCTTTGGAAATCATTGTAAATGAACATGTTCTACTCAGTCAATATATATATGGGATGGGATGTAGAAATAATCTGATGGAGCATAATCATTTTCAGAGAATCAGTCATGAGCACACCAAGAGAAAATAATTGTCTCAAGTTCAAACAATAGATTTGTGGAAATGTTGGTAGCAGGAGGCAGAGGACCTAGCAGGAACGGGAAGAAAATTAACTGAGCACTTATCATTTCAATGTCTTAGTAATTCTTTTTTAAAGAAGTTAAAGATAAAGGCATTGATGCTCAGGGACATCAAGTAAGTTGGTTACGGTCGCATGACTGCAAAGTAAAAGCTGAGAGTTCAAGTCTGATGCTACCCTCCAGTTCCCAAGTCCCTGCCCCTTCTGGGTCACCTTTCCCCGCCACACTCACCCGAAATCAGCGCGGCCCACCGATTCTGTGCCGCTAAAGCCCCGTTCTCTTGCTTCACTCTCATTCTTTTTTAAAAAATATATTTCTATTGATTTCAGAGGAAGGGAGAGAGAGAGATAGAAACATCAATGTTGAGAGAGAATCATGGATCGGCTGCCTCCTGCACTCCCCACACTGGGGATGGAGCCCACAACCCAGGCATGTGTCCTTGACTGGAATCGAACCTGGGACCCTTCAGTCTGCAGGCTGACGCTCTATCCACTGAGCCAAACCAGCTAGGGCCACTCTCATCCTTTTGAATTCATGTTTGCTAGGACTGACCTGTGCCATCCCAAAGGCAAAACTCTATCCATCCAGACTTCATTTTTCCAGACACAAGAGCATCTTCCCAACGAGAACATGGTAAGTCAAAGGTCTGTTCACAGCATCTCACGTAGCGTTGCTTCACAAACATATTCACTTGCATTTTTCTTTTAAACCAAGAGGCAGCGCTGCCTGCCTCACAGCGCCATCGGCTGAGGGTTTCCACACCTGAGCTGTGTAACTCTTCCATCCTCTCCTGGAACACGTGCCAGCCAGGGGCCAGCAGGCAACAGATGACTCCCCGAGGCAGAGTAACTGAGAAATATAACTAACGAAGGGCCTATGTGCGTGGGGGTGGGCCCGAGGTTGGTTGGGAGAAAAGACACGGGGCTCCTGAGGCTTTCGAGGCAGAGACACGCCCTCACCCACTGGCATGAAGACCCAGGAGACAGCAGGCCCTGTGACAGGGGAGGACATGGGCGTTGGGTTACTGGCGGGGTTGGCCCCGCTGGGAGGAGGCGGGGAAGGGAACTCACAGCAGTACTCACCTACTGCTGATTTCCTCTGCCCATGCTGGATGCTGCCCTTGGCCTATCCCATTGGTCAGCAAACTGCGGCTTGCGAGCCACATGTGGCTCTTTGGCTTCTTGAGTGTGGCTCTTCTACAAAATACCACGGCCTGGGCGAGTCTATTTTTTAAAAAGTGGCATTAGAAGAAGTTTAAGTTGAACAAATTTGGCTCTCAAAAGACATTTCAATCGTTGTACTGTTGATATCTGGCTCTGTTGACTAATGAGTTTGCCCACCACTGGCCTATTCCAACTGGAGAACAGAGGGCAAGAGAGCCTATGGGCAAGATCCACTAGGGAATGGGTGCCAGGACTTGGATAAGGTCCCGGAAAGTAGACCTGGAGAAGTACACAGAGAATTACTCCCCCAACTCCCCCATCCCCAGTCTTACCCCTCACCTCACACAGTACAGCAACTGTCAGTGGTCATTTCTACTGTTGACTGCCTGGTGGGTGGTGCTAATCTGATTACTGTGTTTCTGAAATCCTCTCCAGATCTTCAGCTGAGCAGGGAGCTGCAGACTTCTTCCCCCTGCACCCTCTCCCTCTCCCCTGACTTTACAAGCACAGTTTGAAGTGGAGCAAAGAAATGATTGTGTGGAAGCCATTCCCAAATCCTGTCCCTCACAGCCTTGACATGTATTGTGTTGAGTGAAATAAGCCAGTCAGAGAAAGATAAATATCACATGATCTCACTCATTTATGGAATATAACAAACGACTGATGAATAAAACTAGATCCAGAGACATAACCTTGGCGTGTATAAGGCCTTCCTCCCAGCATTGCCAAATCCCTTCAAGTCCAAGGGCCCGAAGCTGCACACGGCAGCCTCAGGCGGAGCCATGCTGGACACTGTGAGTCCTAGCACACTTCCCCCGCACACTCTGCGGAATTCTTCCAGAATGCCTCTGGTCATTTAGCCAAGATCATCTCCACCAAACCCTAAACCTCCTACTTCCTTGCAAAAATGTGATATTTAAAATTAGCCCTTGTCTAATTTCTGTAGACAGGACTAGATTTCAGCCTCGTAGAGGAGCTCACATTTGAAATGAAATCGCTCAGGGCTAAGGGAGAAAAAAGGGGAGCCATAGCAAGTGATGTGGGAAATCGAGAGTCTGGCTTCCAGTCCCAGTTCTGCTGGTGGCCTTCAGAAAGGTGCCCTGGCCTGTGTCTGTTCTCAGAAACGCGAGAGAACGGAATTAAAAGATTCTTCAGGTCTTCGAAATATTCTTAAGAATATTTAAGAACTAAAGGATGTTTAAAATGGGAAGGACAGCCCGGTTGGTGTGCTCAGTGGCTGACTATTAACCTATGAACCAGGAGGTCACGGTTTGATTCCGGGTCAGGGCACATGCCCTGCTTGCGGCTCGATCTCCCCAGTGTGGGGCGCGCAGAAGGCGGCCGATCAATAATTCTTTCTCATTTTTGATGTTTCTCTCTCTCCCTCTCCCTTCCTCTCTGAAATCAATTTAAAAAAATTTAAAAATAAAAACAAAATGGGAAGGCTAAGATTGTGTGAAGAAGAGTTGAAAGCTCTTCCATGTAATGAATGAAACCTGAATGACCTACGTAGTCTCTTTTCTACAGTCCCTATTGCCCCTTTCTCGGGAGAAAGGATTATTTTTGTCTTTTTTTGCCCAACGTTTTTTTCAGAGCAACTTTGACGTCCTTATTCCTCAGGCTGTAGATTAAGGGGTTGAGCATCGGCACCACAATGGTGTAGAACAGGGAGGACACCTTCCCCTGGCTCAGAGGTAAAAGGGAAGACGGCTTGAGGTACATGAAGGCCCCCGACCCAAAGAAAAGAGAAACCACAATGACGTGGGAGCTGCAGGTGCTGAAGGCTTTGGACCGGCCCTGGGAGGAACGGATACGGAGGATGCTGGAGAGGATGACGGCGTAAGAGACGAAGATGGTGAGGGTGGGCACCCCAATGTCAATGCCCACCACCACGTAAACGACCAGCACATTCACGTGGGTGCTGGTGCAAGACAGCTCAAGAAGGGGGAGGATGTCGCACATGTAGTGCTCGACCAGATTGCTGGCACAGAAGGTCAGCCTGGCCATGCACACGGTGTGGGCCAGGGCCCCCGCAAACCCCATCGCATAGACGCCCGACGAAAGAAGCAAGCAGACCCGGGGCGACACGGTGGCGGCGTACACCAGTGGGTTACAGATGGCCACATAGCGGTCGTACGCCATCGCGGACAGGATGAAGGACTCTGAGACAACGAAGAAAAGGAAGAAAAAGAGCTGGGTCATGCACCCGGCGTAGGAGATGCCGTTCTCCCCCGAGACAAAGCCCGCCAGCATTTTGGGAGTGATGACGGAGGAATAGCAGAAATCGATGAAGGACAGGTTATAGAGGAAGAAGTACATGGGGGTGTGCAGGTGAGCGCTCAGCCCGATCAGCGTGAGCAGCCCCAGGTTCCCCACCGCGGTGACCAGGTAGGAGCCCAGGAACAGGCAGAAGAGGGGTTTCTGGAGCCCCGGTTGGTGGGTCAGGCCTGCGAGGATAAACTCCGTCACAGAGGAATTCTCAGCCGCCATCCTCCTTTAGGGCACTCTGTGGAACAAAGGAAGTCTCTTAGCGCAGACTCATTAGTCAACAGAGCCAGATATCAACAGTACCACCACTGACATTTCTTTTGAGAGCCAAATCTTTTAAACTTAAACTTCTTCTAACGCCACTTATTCAACACAGACTCTCACAGGCCGTGGTATTTTGTGGAAGAGCCACACTCAAGGGGCCAAAGAGCTGCATGTGGCTCGAGAGCCGCAGTTTGCCGACCACAGGCTTGGAGGGAGAGAGAGGCTGCTGCCCTCCCAGTCACCTCCCCGTTCTTGTGAACCTCACAGGAAGGCTTTCTGGGTGCCTGGGGTCTGTTCTCCCAACATCCTGGACTCTGCCTCTGAAGGGGGACCTACCTCCGCAGCGAGGGTCCCCAGGATGCACGGGGGAGCCCCCAGATCTTTCCTTTGGTCCATTTATAGTGTGTCCTTCCAACTCTGGGTTCTGCCAGAGTTTATCAGAACTGAGCTCAGTCTCTGGGGCAAGTCCTCTCGGAGTCAGAGCCAGGCCCCCTGGCTGGAGCGTGCCCCTCAAGTTAGACATGAAAAGACGAGGCGATCTTTCTTCCGGCCCTTAGGAAAAGTTCATCCCAGACTCAGCCACTCACCCGCCTTCAGCCTGAAGGTCAGCAGTGCAGCTTCTCCTCAGCTGTTCAGACAGATAACTAACAGGTCAGGTGCTCACCCGGATGAAGGTACAAACAGCACCCCTTTAGCTGCTGTCCTGCTTGGACTGACTTAGAATTCCCTCTCAGCTAAAGGAGCTAAAGAAGGTGGCAGCTGTTTGAGGCTTAGCCCTGAGGCTTTTTTTCAGCTGGAGTGGAGGGACAGGGAGGGAGCCAGCATTCTTGCCTATGATTAGTGCCAGCAGGTGACAGGAGACTAGCAGTTTTCTTCTGGGTTTAAAGATCTGGGGACCTGATTAGAAGTCGGAAGCCAGAGGTCCTCCTGGAATCACAGCCCCTAGAAACTAACTTTAAAAAGGAGGACTTTTTGCTTAGCCCCTTGATAATATCTGAGTGGGGTTTTAAAAACATTATTTGTTCAATGAACATCTACTCAGTAAGATGCAAAGCACTGTGTAAGAACAATCAGCTCTCACGTGTCGCACACTTCTCTTGTGTTCCCAACACGCCTCCTGTCCTCACACTTAGATAGTGACCTCAGCGTGCCGGGACCAATACCATTTTAATGCAATACTTCATGTTAATCCCCTCCCCCAGGCCTGCTACCTGGGTTTTATCACTCCCATCTTAGAGGTGCAATTTAAAAGATGTGAAGCTAACTCCAAATCAGGCATTCTTAACGTCTCCTTGTGAGAAATAACAGGATATAACGTTGCCTCAAGGCTCTGACATTCTCTTGGGGAAGACGAGAGAACACACATAACTAAATACGCAAAAAATAAAGTGTAAGATCTAGAAAGGGTGAAAATAAAAGGCTATGTAAGTTCAAGGAGTGCACTGTACACACACCACGTACATTTCAGTGCGTCTCAGGACTTGCCCAATACCAGTCCAGGGAGAAGCAAGTCTTCTCTCTCATCTCTTGGAATTGGAACTTGACCGTGAAGAACAATCCCCATTGGATAAGAACAGTTTCCCCCCAAAACTGCTAAGTTGTTGGAATTTTCCTTGATGGGCCCCGCCTCTAACCTCCCAGCTCTCTTTGGGGCTCCAGGCCTCTCAGAGTGACCCTCAGGGTGATGGCCTTTAGCTCGATGTCCCTCATCCCACCGGACCCAGCAACGTTTGTTTCCCTGTCTTGTTTGCATTGATCTTTTTCTAACTCCCCTCTCTCACGGCAAAACGTAGCCCTCTGAGGCCCAGTCTTTCCGTCTTGCTTGAGCTCAGTACAGCTACATCGCATTCTGGGGGCTTAGAGCAGTGGTCGGCAAACTCATTAGTCAACAGAGCCAAATATCAACAGTACAATGATTGAAATTTCTTTTGAGAGCTAGTTTTTTAAAACTTAAACTTCTTCTAACGCCACTTCTTCAACATAGACTCACCCAAGCCGTGGTATTTTTGTGGAAGAGCCACACTCAAGGGGCCAAAGAGCCGCATGTGACTCGTGAGCTGCAGTTTACCGGCCACTGTCTTAGAGAAAAGGATTGCTAAGAGCTAGATCATGCTGAAAGGGGCCAGAGCGAGGCTACTGTATGGTGGGAGAGGAGCGCCGATAGAAGTTAGAGTTGCTCTGAAGTCATATCTTTTCTTTTTTTTCTTTTTAAAATATATTTTATTGATTTTTTACAGAGCGGAAGGGAGAGGGATAGAAAGTCAGAAACATCGATGAGAGAGAGACATCGATCAGCTGCCTCTGGCATGCCCCCCACTGGGGATGTGCCCACAGCCAAGGTACATGCCCTGGACCGGAATCGAACCTGGGACCCTTCAGTCCACAGTCTGACGCTCTATCCACTGAGCCAAACCGGTCTCGGCGAAGTCATATCTTTTCTTCAAAACTGTTTCTACGGCCCATCTCTCCAACATGCTTAATCCACAGACAGGTTCAAGGCCCTCCACTATTTACCTTGTCCCTCCTTCCTGTCCCACCTCCAAGCCCTGTTTTTCAAATAGCCACATTCTTCCTTTTCACAAAGGCCAAATTACAAAGTCAGGAGAGGTTTCCTTGACCGCCTCCAATCTCCTTTTCCTGTTCCCAGTCAACATCCCTCCTCCCGAAATACTCAGAGTCCCGATCCCTGCTCTGCCTATGACTCTCCATTAAAACCCGCTCTCAGGAAAGACCTCCCAGGTTCATCAGCTCCATCTTCTACAGACTTGCCGAGGAGCGTCCACATCCCAGACCCTCTTCCCTTCATTAAAAAAGTGGTAATAAAGGCAACCTCTCTAGTTCACAAATGGATCTCTCCTGATGGGATTTCTCACATCACTCAGTTGAGGACAGGTGTGTTTAGGTCGGGTTGACAGAGCTGAGTCATCACGAACGGGGTTTATAACCAAAGCCATGTTGGCAGTTGCCTGTGCTACATACACTTTTGGCAAGATAATGACAACCCCTGTATCTGTCCTGTGCACGTGTCATATGTGTCAGTGTTGGGTGACATTTGCATGAACCCAGTGCTTGCCAGTCCTCCACACGGGGATCTGGCGTGGTCACTGCTCAACAGCAACAGGCCTAACGCAGAAATCTTACACAGAGAAATTTGCCACGGCCATGGATGATAACAATTCACCCCAACCCCTGTCATCAAACCACAATGAAAGAAATCATTATTGCCGAAACCGGTTTGGCTCAGTGGATAGAGCATCAGCCTGAGGACTGAAAGGTCCCAGGTTCGATTCCGGTCAAGGGCATGTACCTTGGCTGTGGGCACATGCCCAGTAGGGGGTGTGCAAGAGGCAGCTGATCGATGTTTCTCTCTCACTGATGTTTCTGTCTATCTCTCTTCCTTTCTGTAAAAAATCAATAAAATATATTTTAAAAAAAAGAAAGAAAGAAATCTGAAATAAGACCTTAAAAACATTCATCTCAGGTAAAAACTGCTGTTTAAATTTTAACCCTGCTATTCTGCCCTCTGTATACACTTACTTGCTTAAACAATAGGGTTAGTTACTTTAGCTTCCAGATTAAGACCTAGAAGCTCACATAAATCCATCCCACATCACAAAGGTTATTTTCTTTTTTCTTTTTTAATATTTTTATTGATTTTTTACAGAGCGGAAGGGAGAGGGATAGAAAGTCAGAAACATCGATGAGAGAGAGACATCGACCAGCTGCCTCCTGCACGCCCCCCACTGGGGATGTGCCCGCAGCCAAGGTACATGCCCTGGACCGGAATCGAACCCGGGACCTTTCAGTCCGCAGTCCGACGCTCTATCCACTGAGCCAAACTGGTCTCGGCCACAAAGGTTATTTTCCTGTGCCTGAGGACCAGAACCATAAAAGATTGACTCAGGGGTGCCAGGAGTTGGGCTGTACTATCTGCTTTCGCAAGGCAAGTCCACATTCCAACGTCAGGCAGGATGCATGGTTAGAGACAGAGAGCAGGCAACAGGAATCAGTCGTAGTCCACTGAAAGCCCCCTATCCCGGATACAACCCTGAAGGCTGTGCACGGAATTTAGAACAATGGAAATGTATGGTTAAGACCCTTTAAAAGGACTGCCTACACCTGGGACGGCGTGGCCGTGAGTATGGACCCCACCGTAGGAAAAGGGCTTCCTGAGGCGCAGAAAGCAAAGGCAGCTCACGCTTCGTTACAAGGTGACTTTTCTCTCCGCGCTTTGGAGGCTCCTTGTGTGGATGACAGAACAACCAAGCAAAGTTCCTCTGGATTTATGTCTCTTCGGAGCCTGTTGCCATGGGAACTACATTTCAAAATCCTCTCATCTGGGGTTGTTCAGGAAAGTCATGTTCCCTAAAGAGCAGCTGAAGCCCAAGCAGGAAGCAGAGTGGGAAGCACTATTCTTAACTGCACTCCTTTAGCTACAGAACTGCCCTCTTTCGAAAACCTGAATCTCTATATAGTGCTTCTTTATGACTTACTTCTATTTTTTCCATCCCTTTAAAAACGATGGTTTATTTCTGTCAGTCCACGTGCAACGCATGTAAATGCAACACAATGTCCCCCTGTTATGCCCAGATTTCATGATCCCCAAAGAACACCAGGGAGCCGAAAACGGCTGCAATAGCATAGAACCTTTTCTTTATTCAAACCCGGGTTTGGCCCTCAGCCTCTATCTGGCACAGCAGCGAGACGAGAGAGCGAGCCCAGCAAGAACAATAGGTTATAAAGGGTTGGTCATTTGGGTGGTCCCAGAGAAGTGACGTAGGTTACAGAGATAGCCTTATTAGGTCAGGGTTTTTGAGCGGGGGTCTCAGCACAAGAATCAGGGAGTGACCAGTACTTTGGTTATGCCTTATTAGGACCTAAGCCATGTCCTTGGGCTGCATTGGTCTGCTCAGACTGTGGTTGGGGGAGTTAGGACATTCCTGGCACCTTTGTGGCCACTCCCAGCAGGGGAGAAGGGGAGTTGGGCTGACCAGCCCCACAAGATGGAGGATGGCTCTACTTTGTCCTTTCATCCTCTGCACAAGCTCTAACCCTCGGACTTTGGGTGGCTCAAGGTTGGCCTCAAGGGCGTTGATCAGCACTCACACCAGCTGGCCAAACACAAGTTACGGCTTCATGAGAAGAGGCACAGACATCGCCAGAGAGAAGAGATGGCAGCTGGCATGTCTTCATTTGCAGGGGCCTCAGTGAGTTCCGGAGAAAGCATACATTAGGAGTTAGGTGGTTCTGCATTTAATCTCAATTTACTTTCATTAAACATTTTCAATTCCTTACCATACAAATCTCTATATATAAGAGGCTAAGAGACCAACCACAAGTCCATCCAACCGTCTGACTGACTGACCGGCCAGTACATATGACACACACTAGCAGTTTGAAAATAAACATTGACTCCCACACGCACAATACATATAAAGCTCTCACTGGCACCAATCGCACATGAGGCCAGAATGTATCTGAAGACCAACTATTGGCACTTCGTTATTTATTTATTAACCAATTTATCAATCATTATTTTCATCAATGTTGCTTTTATATGTTTTGTTATTTTTATATCATGTCTTCATTGTTTTTATATCATGTTATTGTTTATTTATTAATCAATTTATATATTATTTTAATATACATTTTATTTTCTTTAATCTCTGACACTTCTATTATAGAGAAAGGGCACACAGCGATATTAAAATATTTTGTGTTTTAATTTTATAATACTGTCATATATACTATTGTTTTACAATAATGTAATTATCACATGAAACTTTCTCCTAATTTCCTTTTAGTGTGCACGAATCTACGCACCAGGCCACTAGTCTATACATACATGACATGTGTATTTAACATAAATTCCTAGAATTAGAAGGAATCTTGGAGGTCTATATTGGGGGGGTAATTAACATGTAGTGAAACCTATGTATAAGCACTTTGCTGGTAGGTTTATGTAAATCATATGTATTATGTATTTTTTTCAAATATATTTTTATTGATTTCAGAGAGGCAGGGAGAGAGAGATAGAAACATCAATGATGAGAAAAAAATCATTAATCAGCTGCCTCCTATACACCCCCTACTGGGGATAGGGCCCACAACCCAGGCATGTGTCCTAACTGGAATTGAACTGTGACTTCCTGGTTCATAGGTCAATGCTCAACCACTGAGCCACACCGGCTGGGCTTCCATGTCTCTTTCTATCCACTTGGTCAAATTCTGCCTTTTACTTTTCATCTACTGTTTCGGGATTTGAAGTTCTCCAGCCCCAAGTATATTAAAAGTGAGTAGGAGGCAAGATCATATCTTGAAACACTGTTTAACTTACATGCCTAATATGACACACCTAATATTGAACACAATGACAAATGTGCATACTGTTTATAATACTTACTAAGCTCAATAGAAAGAAATACAAATATGATTTAATGAAAGCCCACATTTGAAACTAGATACATTCAGGGACACATTTGCTTTTTCCAATACTAAGGACCTCGTCGGAGGTTTCTGATAAATAGCTACGTGGCAAACCCATTTCCAAGAGGTAAACAAATAAGGTAGGGTTACCCATAAATGGTTTTATTGCAAAGATTTTGGGACACCTGCAGCACGCTAACGTTGACAGAAAACCGACGCACCTTTTGGCTGTGACCTGCAGGGTGAAGAGATTTGGAGGACAGGCCAGGGACAGTCACGCAATGCCAGAAAGAGCTGGACATCTTCCAAGTCAGGAGCTGCCCAGAGCTCAACTTCATCACAGCCCACATTTTGGGGCTTTGAAAACAGGAACCCATTTCTAAGTGACATTTATCTGAGGAATGTACATGCTCGAAAAAGCACATTGCATTAGCACTAGCAATACAAAATGCACAATTTCAAGGCGTGTTAAGGGCATACCATGTGCCAGGATACCATGTGCTGGAGGGAGAAAATGCCAGTAGGTGGCCTTGTCTGAAGGCAATTTGATGGAGGGCAGGTTATCCTAGGCAAAAGTGGGGATGTCTTCATTGACTTAAAAAAAATTAATCCTAAAACTGCAGATTCACGAATCATATATATATATATATATATATATATATATATATATATATATAGAGAGAGAGAGAGAGAGAGAGAGAGAGAGAGAGCGCAAAGACTTTTCTTGTTGGACAAAGATGTCTCAGAAATCCTAACTGCAGGACGGTTTTGCTCTCTGCAACCAGGAATATCCAACCCCGCCTCCTCTACCTCTGGTTGTAGAGCATAACATCAACCTGCTGCCTGCTGCATGCCCCCTACTCAAGTGCTCAATACCATCATGACCATGACTACCATAGTACACACTTCACCTGCCACCCTCTTCCTTGCTCATCCTTAAAGTGCCTCAAGTTTCCACCCTCACCTTTCTCATCCCATCATCCCAGGTAAATTCCCAGAGTAATTCCATTCCTTCCTGTGGTTTACCTGTCACCTATTGATATGTTAATTGTGCATTCATTCCCTTAAGTATCCCAATTGCTGAAAAGACTCACAGCTCAAACCTTTTACAGACAAAGAACAGGTTTATCACAAGTAAAGGCTAAACAAAAGGGAGGGGTCCTCTTCAGCCCTGGCTTCCTTGTCCTCCCACCACTGAGTTGCAGCAGATGTACTTTGTCTCCAAGTCTGTTTCTTGTGTGAAAAAATCTGCTTACAGTGGGCTGGTATCCACCCATGTGACCAACATGAACTGGTGAAACCCCAGGTTCCACTGAAACCAGTTCCATTATTATCAAATTATTATTTTTTATATTTTTTATTGATTTTTCACAGAGAAGAAGGAAGAGGGATAGTTAGAAACATTGATGAGAGAGAAATATCAATCAACTGCCTTCTGCACACCCCCTACTAAGGATGTGCCTGCAACCAAGGTACATGCCCTTGACCGGAATCGAACCTGGGACCCTTGAGTCTGCAGGCTGATGTACTATCTATCCACTGAGCCAAACTAGTTAGGGCTATTATAAAATTATTATAATTTGATTATTAAATAAGCATGTCAAACTCAAAGGCTAACATGGGCCAAATAAACAAGGTTTAAGTTTATGAGGACCACAAAAAACCAAAAGCTTCACTTTTCATAGAAACGTACATTTATTTTGATAGAGATGCTGAACACAAAGGGCTGAAATAAATGAGTAATTGTGAACATAAAATAATAGAACATTTTAATAAAACTTTATATTTTTCTTGAACATTAACGTACTAGACACTGAATAACTGCACAAATTAATAAGCATAACACAAATGAACCTATTTTTCTTATTCTCCGAAAGCGAAATATTTCCTGTTGTGCATACCAAACAAGTCAGTCCAAGACTAATGACATGGCAGTTGGCTGCTAAAATATTCACTGCTAGTATCAGTGGGGAGAAATGGTACGCCTGCATGTAAGGTGATTAAGGGAAATGAATGCAACACAATTATAGTAATCAGTCATTAGCGAATGCTGTAGCTTGTTATTAATAACTAGAGGCCTGGTGCATGAAAATTCATGCACTCAGGGTTGGAGGGGGGGGCATCCCTCAGCCCGGCCTGTACCCTCTCAAAATCCAGGACCCCTCAGGTAAGGTCCCTAGGCCTGGCCTGAGATCAGGGCCTATCAGGGCTTTCCTTCCCCCAACTGCAGGCAGCTGGCCTCCCCCGCCGCTGCCACTGCTTGCTATCCATGCAGTGCTGTCTCCTCTCCCCCTCCACCCCCTATCCCACCCCGCAACCAGTGGTTTCCCTCTGCAGGCAACAGGCATGGGATGCAATGCATGGCTGGCTTAGGCCTCTGTTTGTTGGGCGATCTCTGATCTGCCAGAGTCACCACTGCCTGTGGCCTGGGCCTCCCTCTTTCTTTGCTGGGGGCTGGGCCAGTCTGGCGAGGGGCTGTCTGCCTAGATGATCGCCCCTAACCACTGGCCTGCCTATCTGATCGCCCCTAACCACTCTGCCTGCCTGCCTGATCACCCCTAACCTCTTACTTGAGGACAGGGCCAGCCTGGTGAGAGGACATGATGGTTCTGGTCATTACACCTATGGTGGTTGGCCTCTTATCATATACAATTACGTATAACAGGATTTTGTAAAAATTAAGTTATGAAATTTGAAGATCCCCAGCCTCTGCTTACCTGTTAACTGCCCATTGGCATACCCTTTGGCTCCTTCCCATGTAATCTTTGTCCTTCTACCCAATATAAGCAACTGGCTATGGGGGCTGCAGAGCAGACTTTTGTGGGTGACCTGCTGCTCTCCCAAGCTGCCAGTGGTATTGAAATAAAGGCTCATATCTGATTCAACCCTGTCTCTGCTTCATTGGCTCAGGTAGTGACAGGCAGCACAGATACATCTATTGTCCAGTTACAAAAGCTTCATTAATAATAGGCAAACATTTGAAAGTATCTCGCTTTATTATCAAGCTAAATAATTATCTATACTAATAAAAGGATAATATGCTAATAAGACCAGGAGACTGGACATATTCCTACCATCTGACTTCCTTCTGAACAAAGCCATGGTGGTGGGGGCAGAGGCAGAGGCAGTTAGGGGCAATCAGGCCAGCAGAGGAGGGCAGTTGGGGGCCATGAAGCTGGCCAGGGAGGGCAATTGGGGGCCATGAGGCCAGCAGAGGAGTGGTTAGGCAGTGATCAAGCCGGTAAGTAGGCAAGTGGTTAGGAGCCAGCGGTTCCAGATTGTGAGAGGGATATCCGACTGCTGGTTTAGGCCTCATCCCCTAAATTGGCAGTCAGACATCCCCCAAGAGGTTCCAGAATGGAGAGGGTGCAGGCCAGGCTGAGGGACACCACTATCATCACCACCACCACCACCACCCGTGCCCAAATTTCGTGCACTGGGCCTCTAGTATATTCATATAATGGAATACTACACAGCAATATAAAATAATAAATCTATCCATACATATTACAATATAGACAAATAACATGGGCTTTAGGTTTCCTAAATTCAGGGATCTATTCAATTTCATTTCAATCCTCTCTATATATGCTAGTCTTTCCTTTTTGGTAACATTAAGCAAAATCAAAGGGCAAATTAAACAGTTAATCAAACTTCCTCTATTTGCCAAGAAAAGTGAATATTCCTAAGGAAAAGTCCATCAGTCAAAATATTTCCCAGTACTTCATTTGCCATTGCTTCTTAAAGAAACTGTTACCAATAATAGCTGGGTTTAGACAAAAACTATCTACACTAATAAAAGAGAAATATGCAAATAGACCGTACCCCATGATGCCCACCAGCCAATCAGGAGTGAGTATGCAAATTAACCCAACAAAGTAGGCAGGTTAATTTGCATAAATAGCTGCAGAGCAGCTGGGATGCCTGCTTTGAGAGGGTGGGGAGTATGGGAACAGAGGGAGCTACAGGAGCAGCGCTCCAGACAGAGTGGAGAAGACTGAAAGCTCCAGCTGCAGTGAACACTGAAGGCTCCAGCCAGAGCTAAGACAGATGGCAGTGGCCAGAGCGAAGGCCTGGGTCCTGGGTAATGGAGGAAAACCAGTGCCAGCAGCCAGGGGAAGGAGGGCCTATTGTACAAATCTTCATGCAACTGGCCTTTAGTCTATAATAAAACATGCAATATGCGAATTAGACCGGACATCCTTCTGGGTGACCTGGATGAAGCAGGGGCTGCGAGGGAAGCCCAGGTCACAGGTGCCAGAGGGGAGCCAGTGCCAGCAGCCAGGGAAGAAAGGCCTACTCCTGCATGAATTTCATGCATCAGGCCTCTAGTTCTCTAAATAATTCTCTAAAAATAATGATGTTTTAAAAATATAAAGCTCCGCCGAGACCGGTTTAGCTCAGTGGATAGAGCATCGGACTGCGGACTGAAAGGTCCCGGGTTCGATTCCGGCAAGGGCATGTACCTTGGCTGCGGGCACATCCCCAGTAGGGGGCATGCCAGAGGCAGCTGATCGATGTCTCTCTCTCATCGATGTTTCTGACTTTCTATCCCTCTCCCTTCCGCTCTGTAAAAAATCAATAAAAATATATTTAAAAAGTATATATATATAAAGCTCCATTTTCTATTACTTAATATGGCAGATTGATGAATATAACATGAGGTAACAATTTCTTACCCATATGTCTCATTATTGCAATATCAAGGCTTCTGCAATCCCTGAAAATTCTATAGCAATTGCCTCTCCTAAGGAGCAACAGCTTGGTGCTGTCTTGATAACTAAGTACCCACAGCCACCAAGGGCTCTGTGACATCCTCCAGAGAGGCACCACCCATTGAAACAGAGTGCAAGCCACATATACACTTCTAAACTCTCTAGTAGATTCTTTAAAAAGAAACAGATAAATTCATTTTAATGATCTATTTTATTTAACTTAATATATCCAAATGTTATCATTTCAACATGTAATCAAATAAAAAAGTATCTGTGAGAGATTTTATATTATTTTTCATATTTTCCCAAGATTCAGTGTGCATTTTACACATGCTTTGTATACTTACAGTATGTCTCAGTTTGGATGGCCACATTTCCAGTGCTCAGTACCATCGTGATCCTGACTACCATATTCGGTATTGCAGTTTCCAATCATCTTGGACCACAACCAAGATAACCCTTGAAAGAGACTCTAAACTCTGTCTCAGCCTTCATATGACACATCTACCAAGCATCTTTACACCCCACAAAACTTAATTTATCTCCCTTGGATGCCCTAGCTCACTCACTGATGTCCCACTACTCCATCCCCAATCCAGTGGTGACCATACTTGCCTGTGAAAGCTAACGTACTTCCCATTTCCACACTACAAACTCTATCAGGCACTGATCTTGTCATTCCGCCAAGATGAGCTCAACAAAAGTGTTCACTTCCCACTCTCTTGCAAAAAGTGCTGTATTAAAATTATTTTGTGAAAGTAGCATCAGATTACTGCAAATATATTTATAATTTGGAGGTGTGAGGCCAACTAACATGTAAAATGAAATCTTCCAACAAAGAGATGGGGCAAGAAAATATAATGAAAAAAAAATTGGATTGGGATTCAAGCTGGGATTTCAGTCCCAGCTCTGCCACCAGAAAGCTTTAAAGTCCTGGACAACCTACAAATACTTCTGACTATCCAAAGTATGATGTGTTATGTAAAATTCTAGACTAAATGATTCTGAAGCCCCATTCAATACTGGGTACTCTGTAATTGCAGAAACTATTTTCATAAAATAAAGAAGGAAGATGGAGGGGATGAGACTGAGAGAGAATAAACCCATTTGGGACAGTTAAAATTTCCTTTATATATAGAATAGAAAAGCATGAAGCTTGAATTCCTTATCAAAAATAGAAATAGAAATACTAACACTCTAATTAAAAATTCCTCATCTGTTTTGTCAATTCCTAGTTTTTCTTTTCCAAAAGAAAGTTATTCTGTCCAAGGATTTCTTCAGGGCAAATTTGACATCCTTATTCCTCAGGCTGTAGATTAATGGGTTCAACATGGGCACCACGATGGTGTAGAAGAGAGAAGACACTTTCCCTTGGTCAAGGGGTAGAACAGAAGGCGGTTTGAGATACATGAAAGCTCCGGACCCAAAGAAAAGAGAAACTGCCATGATGTGGGAGCTGCAGGTGCTGAAGGCTTTGGACCTGCCTTCAGTGGAGCTAATGTGAAAAATGCTGGAAAGAATGAAGCCGTAGGAGATAAAAATCATAGTAATAGGCAGCCCAATGCCAATGGTCACAACAACAAAGACCACCAGCATATGTATGTAAGAGCTGTTGCAGGCCAGCTCGAGGAAAGGAAGGATGTCACACATATAATGATTGATAAGGTTGTCAGCACAAAAGGTTAGAGACATCATATTTCCTGTATGAGCGACAGCCCCCCAAGTGCCCATCCCATAGACACCCAGCAGAAGAAACAAACACACCTGCGGAGACATGGTGACCGTGTACAACAGGGGCTTGCAGATGGCGACATAGCGGTCATATGCCATGGCTGAGAGGATGAAGGACTCCGAAAACACAAAGAAACAGAAGAAAAAGAACTGAGTCATACACCCTGCATAGGAGATGATGTTCTTCTTTGAGACAAAACTCATCAGCATTTTGGGGGTGATAGTAGTCGAGAAACTCAAATCTATGAAGGACAAGTTGAAGAGGAAAAAATACATGGGAATATGAAGGTGAGAGTTCAGCCCAATCAACGTGATCAGGCCCAGGTTCCCTACCACAGTGACCATGTAGAAACCTAGAAACAGAAAGAAGAGGGGGAGTTGGAGTTCTGGCTGGTCTGTCAAGCCCGAGAGGATAAACTCTGTCACCAAGGACGTATTATCTGCAGCCATTCTCGTCCAGAAGGGTCTGGGAGGGAAGAAAAAAAAGGAATGGCTTAGAGAAAGAGAGGGGAAGAACCCCATTCCTGAGAACAGCATTTGAACACAGGTTTTGAACATGAAAGAAGGCATTTTCTTGTACCTGCATGTCTGTCTTTATGGTCCCAAAGTGCCTTGAAGCATGCTGCTGACTGTGGGTGAAATCTGCCTCCCAGGTAAGGGCGAATCCAACTGAGGAGAAAGTCCACAGATCCCGCTGGGGTGACCCTGCACCCTGCCTCTTCCTTCCCTCTAAAGCCCTCGCTCAAGTTCTGCAAGACCTTCCCTCCTGGGCTATGGAGAGGCTGAAGGCAGTTGGCCCCTCCTAGACCATCCACCTTCGGTCAGTGCTCATCACAACAGGAAGATGAGGACACGTTGCTTCGTCTTTAGTTGGGGTGGCTCTGGAATATTGTGTGAAAATAACACTGGAGTAGTATGGTAAAGTGACTAATTAAATCTGAAAAACACTGACCAGAGCATAACTATGCTAGTGGCACTATTTTAATGCTCTGGGTGATCTGATTAAACCCTTTAACAGATGAAGATCCTGGGCATACCAGTAAGCTCCCTGCACAAGTCCCAGTCCTTCTAAGTGGCTGCAGAGGGCAATCCAGGCAGTGTGGCTCCCAGGGTAGGAGGTTAATGTCTCTGCTACAGGACCCACCTGGCCAGGCAGGCACTCCCTCCTTCTGCCTGGACTCACAGGGCTGCCCTGCCCTGGCTCCCACCCATCTCTCTCCTGGAGACTCAGGTGGCCCTGGTGAAAAGGAGGTGACAATTCAGAGCTCAGACCCCTCTGCTTCTGCTTCTCTCCTTCAAAAATCAAAACCTCCAGGTGGCTTTGGTCCTCCTGGGGAGCTGCAGAACACGACCCCGGCCTGGTTTTGTGCTCAGCCTCCTGTGCAGCTTCTAGGGATGAGGGAGTGCCTTGGGGGTAACACCCATGGGTAACTGGGGACTGAGTGTTTTATGCTGGAGCAGAGCCCGCCGTGACCTGTTTACAGAGACTCCCTCAGGATCACTGCTCCCTAAGGAAGAAGGAGTGTTTTTTAGGCTCTTAATGATGCTTGGTGGGGCTTTTAATGGCCTAACCTGTCATTCAGGTTACATCTCTCCAAGTACAATTAAGAGCAGAGCTCTGTGGTAAAAATAATTCCTGTGCTTGTATTGAGCACTTACTATATACTGTGTCTGTTACCTGGAACCCTCATCCAAAGGACCCAAAGCAACACATAAATAATTTTACTGTGTTTGTTCCTCATAACAGCCATTTTTGTTAGGCCTATCAATCTCCACTTTAAAAGTGAGGGGCACACATAGCTTGTAGGTCCCAGAACCTTGAGTCAAATTCTGGTCTGTGCAACTCTAAACTTCATGGGGCTAGGGATCTCGCAGTATTTCTTAAACAAACACAGGCACTTGATGTATGTTACTGACAACACCCAATTTTGTGTCCAGACAACAGTTCTGGCTACTGTGACCTGCACACATTGTCAAATTGTCTAAGAAGAAATTTCACTTATATAGGGGACTAATACAGTTTAGTGTGGCAACTTGCAGTCTACACCCCTTCTCCGGGTTTTTGTACATATTCAGGATGAAAGTTTTTTTAAAAAGATATATTTATTAAACTTAGAGAAAAAGGGGGAGGGAGAGAGTGATAGAAACACTGAGAAAAAAAATCAACTGCCTCCTGCATGCCCCCTGCTGGGGATGGAGCCAGTAAGGGGGCATGTGCCCTGACTGGTGGGAAACAAACTGGTGGGAATTGAACTGGTGGAAATTGAAATGGTGACCTCTTGGTGCATGGGTTAACACTCAATCACAAGAATGAAAGATTTTATAGCAGTGGATTATATAGGTTTCATCCCATGATTTGGCAGAAGTCTTCTTGGGGGAAGATAGGAAATCAAACCAGAAAGGCAGAATCTATCTTCCTCCAGACAAGTCCAGGTAAAACCACTGGACGCAGGCCTGTGTGTGTTTCTGAGGATGTGCAGGTGTAGCAGTGAGGACTTGCTCATTCCTCATGTAAGACTCAGCGATGATGGTGCCTCATCATTCTATTTACTTTGTTTTCACAGAGAAGTGTTCACTACTCAGAGTAACTCTCATGGACCCCAATCCCTGTTATTAAGAAAAAACTGGGGGAAAAAGAGAAAAATAATTCATGAAAATACAGACAGTCCTCGGGTTATGTCAGACTTGACATAGGTTGTTTTGTGGTTATGTTCGCCATCTCCCATCTTATCTAATAAAAGAGCAATATGCAAATTGACCATCATTCCAACATACAAGATGGCTGCCCCCATGTGGACACAAGAAGGCCACCACAAGATGGTCAGCAGAGGGGAGCAGTTGGGGTGGACCAGGCCTGCAGGGGAGGGTAGTTGGGGCAACCGGTCCTGTAGGGGAGAGCAGTTTGGGGCAACCAGGCCTGAAGGGGAGGGCAGTTTGGTGGGGGACTAGGCCTGCAGGGAAGGGCAGTTGGGGGTGAACAGGCCTTCAGGGGAGGGCAGTAAGGGGTGACCAGGCTGGCAAGGGAGGGCAGTTAGGGATTACTGGGCCAACAGAGGAGGGCAGTTGGGGGCAATCATGCTTGCATGTGAGGACAATTCAGGGCCACCATGCTGGCAGGGGAGGGCAGTTAAGAGTGACCAAGCTGGCAGGAGAGGGCAGTTAGGGGGAATAGGGATGGCAGGAGAGCAGTTAGGTATTGATCAGAATGGCAGGGGAGTGGTTAGGGGGTGATCAGGCTGGCAAGCAGAAGCTGTTAAGGACAATCAGGCAGACAGGCAAGCAATTGAGAGCCAGCAGTGCTGGATTGTGACAGAGATGTCTGACTGCCCTCCAGGGGTCCCAGATTGGAGAGGGTGCTGAGGAACACGCACACACATAGACACACACACACACACACACACACACACACACACACACGTGCACAAATTGCATGCATTGGGCCTCTAATTCAGAATAAAATCACCTATTTTGTCTTTCTTTTGTGCAGTACTGTTGCCTTGCCAAAACTTGAATCTTTGGAAAATTTCTTCCTTCTTCATTTCTAACTTAAACTATCCTATCTAATAAAAGAGTAATATGCAAATTGACTTACCTTTGCTAAACCTGCCACCTGTTAGTGTCCAGGACGACTCTCCAACCCACTGGGCCACACCCACAGGGCAGCTGGGCAGCATTTATAAGAGCTAAATATAAGCCTTTCTATGATCCAGCAAATCCATATCTAAGTATAATGCTTAGTTCAATCAAAATACATGTACAAAACTGTTTCTCAAAGTGATAGAGGCAGAATTAGAATATCGGGAACCAGCTAGACTTGTAAGAAATATTAATCATGTTCTATTAATCACGATTGTTTTGTTCTGATTAAAGAGGGCACATTCTAACCAGGTTGGCAGCTACACGCGGCACCTGGGAGCTCACTGGGACATGCAGCCCATCCTCCCCATTTGGAGCTGCCCGTTCTCATGGGAAGATGAACAACCTTGTTGCAGAAACCAGAATGGCCAGCCCTTTGAAGACCCCAGCCTTTCCATGTCACTAGGCCCTGAGAAGATCCCCAGCCCTCTGCTTACCTGTTAACTGCCCATGGGCATTCCCTTTGGCTACTTCCCATGTAATCTTTGTCCTTCTCCCCAGTATAAGAGCTGGCTTATGGGGGCTACAGATTTTGGTGGGTGACCTGCTGCTCCCCCATGCTGCTGGCGGTATTGGAATAATTGCCAATATATGATTCAACCCTGTCTCTGCTAAACTGACTCAAGTAGTGACAGATAGCACAGATACATTTATTGTCCAGTTACAAAGGCTGTATTAATAGGCAAAAAATTGAAAGTTTCTCACTTTATTAACAGGTTAAATAATTATATATTCACATAATGGAATGCTACACAACAATATACAATAATAAATCTACCCATATATATTACAACATAAACAACACAGGCTTCAGGTTTCCTAAATTCAGGGATCTATTCAATCTCATTTCAACCTTCCCTTTATATGCTAGTCTTTCCTTTTTGGCAACATCAAGCAAAATCAAAGGGCAAAATTAAATAGTTCATCAAACTTCCTCTATTTCCCAGGAGAAGTAAATATTCCTAAGGAAAAGTCCATCAGTCAAAATATTCCCCAGCACTTCACTTGCAATTGCTTCTTAAAGAAACTTTTTATCAATAATAGTTGAGTTTAGGCAAAAACTATCTGTAATAATAAAAAGTGCAATATGCTAATTAGAAGCCAGGGCTCCGAGGGAAGCCCAGGTCCCGGGTGCCAGAGGAGAGCTGGTGCCCACAGCCGGGAAAGAAAGGCCTACTCTTGCATGAATTTCATGCATCAGGCCTCTAGTTCTCTAAATAATTCTCTAAAAATAATGATTTTAAAAAATCTATAAGCTCCATTTTCTATTACTTAAATGGCATATTTATGAACTTATCAGGAGGTCACCATCTCTTACCCATATGTTTCATTATTACAATATCAAGGCTTCTTCAATTCCTAAAAATTCTATAGCAATTGCCTCTCCTAAGAAGCAACTGCTTGGTGCCCACAGGCACCACGGGCTCTGTGGCATCCTCCAGAGAGGCACCACCCACAGAAACAGAGTGCAAGCCACATACACACTTCTAACCTCTCTAGTAGACACCTTAAAAAAGAAACAGACAAATTAATTTTAATGATATCATTTATTTAACTTAAGATATCCAAAATGTTATTATGTTAATATGTAATCAAGTACAAAAGTATCAGTGAGATATTTTATATTAATATTTGCATATTCTCCCAAAATTCAGTGTGTATTTTACACTCACTTTGCACACCTACAGTATATCTCAATTTGGATGACAACATTTCAAGTGCTCAATACCATCATGACCCTAACTACTATATTCGGTATTGCAGTTTCCAATCATCTTGGACCACAACCAAAATAACCCTTGAAATGAAACTCTAAACTCTGTCTCAGCCTTCATATGACACCTCTACCAAGCATCCTTATACCCCACAAAACTCAATTTCTCTCCCCTGGAAGCCGTGGTTCACTCACTGATGTCCCACTACTCCACCCCAATCCAGTGGAGACCATACTTGCCTGTGAAAGCTAACGTACTTCCCACTTCCACACTACAAACTCCATCAGGCACTGATCTTGTCATTCCGCCAAGATGAGCTCAACAAAAGTGTTCACTTCCCACTCTCTTGCAAAAAGTGCTGTATTAAAATTATTTTGTGAAAGTAGCATCAGATTACTGCAAACAGATTTATAATTTGGAGGCGCTAGGTCATTCAACGTGTAAAATGAAATCTTCCAAGAGATGGGGCAAGGAAACATGACATAAGGAAAAACAAATTGGATTGGGATTCAAGCTGGGATTTCAGTCCCAGCTCTGCCACTAGAAAGCTTGATAGTCCCGGACAACCTACAAATACTTCTAACTGTCCAAAGTGTGATGTGTTATATAAAATTCTAGACTAAATGATTCTGAAGCCCCATTCAATACTGGGTACTCTGTAATTGCAGAAACTATTTTCATAAAATAAAGAAGGAAGATGGAGGGGATGAGGCTGAGAGAGAATAAACCCATTTGGGACAGTTAAAATTTCCTTTATATATAGAATAGAAAAGCATGAAGCTTGAATTCCTTATCAAAAATAGAAATAGAAATACTAACACTCTAATTAAAAATTCCTCATCTGTTTTGTCAATTCCTAGTTTTTCTTTTCCAAAAGAAAGTTATTCTGTCCAAGGATTTCTTCAGGGCAAATTTGACATCCTTATTCCTCAGGCTGTAGATTAATGGGTTCAACATGGGCACCACGATGGTGTAGAAGAGAGAAGACACTTTCCCTTGGTCAAGGGGTAAAATAGAAGGCGGTTTGAGATACATGAAAGCTCCGGACCCAAAGAAAAGAGAAACTGCCATGATGTGGGAGCTGCAGGTGCTGAAGGCTTTGGATCTGCCTTCAAAAGAGCTAATGTGAAAAATGCTGGAAAGAATGAAGCCGTAGGAGATAAAAATCATAGTAATAGGCAGCCCAATGCCAATGGCCACGATAATAAAGACCACCAGCAAATTTATGTAAGAGGTGTTGCAGGCCAGCTCGAGGAAAGGAATGATGTCACACATATAATGATTGATAAGGTTGTCAGCACAAAAGGTCAGAAACATTATATGCCCTATATGAGCGACAGCCCCCCAAGTGCCCATCCCATAGACACCCAGCAGAAGAAACAAACACACCTGCGGAGACATGGTGACTGTGTACAACAGGGGCTTGCAGATGGCGACGTAGCGGTCATATGCCATGGCTGAGAGGACGAAGGACTCCGAAAACACAAAGAAACAGAAGAAAAAGAACTGAGTCACACATCCTCCATATGAGATGGTGTTCTTCTTTGAGACAAAACTCATCAGCATTTTGGGGGTGACAGTAGTTGAGAAACTCAAATCTATGAAGGACAAGTTGAAGAGGAAAAAGTACATGGGAATATGAAGGTGAGAGTTCAGCCCAATCAACGTGATCAGGCCCAGGTTCCCTACCACAGTGACCATGTAGAAACCTAGAAACAGAAAGAAGAGGGGGAGTTGGAGTTCTGGCTGGTCTGTCAAGCCCGAGAGGATAAACTCTGTCACCAAGGACGTATTATCTGCAGCCATTCTCGTCCAGGAGGGTCTGGGAGGGAAAGGAAAGGAATGGCTTAGAGAAAGAGAGGGGAAGAACCCCATTCCTGAGAACAGCATTTGAACACAGGTTTTGAACATGAAAGAAGGCATTTTCTTGTACCTGCATGTCTGTCTTTATGGTCTCAAAGTGCCTTGAACCATGCTAGTAACTGTGAGTGAAATCTACCTCCCAGGTAAGGGCGAATCCAACTGAGGAGAAAGTCCACAGATCCCCCTGGGGTGACCCTGCACCCTGCCTCTTCCTTCCCTCTTAAGCCCTCGCTCAAGTTCTGCAAGACCTTCCCTCCGGGGCTATGGAGAGGCTGAAGGCAGTTGGCCCCTCCTAGACCATCCACCTTCGGTCAGTGCTCATCACAACAGGAAGATGAGGACACGTTGCTTCGTCTTTAGTTGGGGTGGCTCTGGAATATTGTGTGAAAATAACACTGGAGTAGTATGG
This sequence comes from Antrozous pallidus, assembly GCA_027563665.1. Lineage (NCBI taxonomy): Eukaryota > Metazoa > Chordata > Mammalia > Chiroptera > Vespertilionidae > Antrozous > Antrozous pallidus. Next base: position 15,254,201 of record CM050528.1, on the reverse strand, counting down.
TAAAGTGACTAATTAAATCTAAAAAACACTGACCAGAGCATAACTATGCTAGTGGCACTATTTTAATGCTCTGGGCACTCTGATTAAACCCTTTAACAGATGAAGATCCTGGGCATACCAGTAAGCTCCCTGCACAAGTCCCAGTCCTTCTAAGTGGCTGCAGAGGGCAATCCAGGCAGTGTGGCTCCCAGGGTAGGAGGTTAATGTCTCTGCTACAGGACCCACCTGGCCAGGCAGGCACTCCCTCCTTCTGCCTGGACTCACAGGGCTGCCCTGCCCTGGCGCCCACCCATCTCTCTCCTGGAGACTCAGGTGGCCCTGGTGAAAAGGAGGTGACAATTCAGAGCTCAGACCCCTCTGCTTCTGCTTCTCTCCTTTAAAAATCAAAACCTCCAGGTGGCTTTGGTCCTGCTGGGGAGTTGCAGAACACGACCCCGGCCTGGTTTTGTGCTCAGCCTCCTGTGCAGCTTCTAGGGATGAGGGAGCGCCTTGGGGGTAACACCCATGGGTAACTGGGGACTGAGTGTTTTATGCTGGAGCAGAGCCCGCAGTGACCTGGTTACAGAGGCTCCCTCAGGATCACTGCTCCCTAAGGAAGAAGGAGTGTTTTTTAGGCTCTTGATGATGCTTGGTGGGGCTTTTAATGACCTAACCTGTCATTCAGGTTACATCTCTCCAAGTACAATTAAGAGCAGAGCTCTGTGGTAAAAATAATTCCTGTGCTTGTATTGAGCACTTACTATATACTGTGTCTGTGATCTGCACCCTCATGCTAAGGACCCAAAGCAACACATAAATAATTTTACTGTGTTTATGCCTCATAACAGCCATATGGGTTAGGCCCATCAATCTCCAGGACCTTGAGTCAAATTCTGATCTGTCCAACTGTAAGCTTTATGGGGGCCAGGTATCTCGCAGGGTTTCTTAAACAAACGTAGGTGCTTGGTGTATGTTACTCACAGCATCCCACTTTGTCTCCAGGCAACAGTGTGTGCTACTGTGACCTGCACACATTGTCAAATTGTCTAAGAAGGAATTTCACTTATATAGGGACTAATATAATTTAGTGTGGCAACTTGCAGTCTACACCCCTTACTAGGGCTTTTTTTTTTTTACATATTCAGGATGAAAGATATATAAAAAATATATTTATTGAACTTAGAAAAGAAGGAAGAGGGAGAGAGAGAAACACTGATGAGAGAAACAACATCAATCAACTGCCTCCTGCAGGCCCCCTGCTGCGGATGGAGCCAGTAACGGGGCACGTGCCCTGAATGGTGGGAATCAAACTGGTGGGAGTAGAAATGGTGCCTCTTGGTGCATGGGTCAATGGTCAACCACAGAGCCACAATGGTTGGGCAAGGATGAAAGATTTGATAGCCAGTGGATTATATAGGTTTTATCCTATGTTAATGACAGAAGTCCTCCTGGAGAAGATAGGAAATCAAACCAGAAAGGCAGACTCCATCTTCTTCCAGACAAGTCCACCTAAAACCACTGCACACAGGCCTGTTGTTTCTGAGCATGTGCAGGTGTAGCAGCGAGGACTTGCTCATCCCTCACGTAAGACTCAGCAATGATGGCGCCTCATCTATTTACTCTGTTTTCTTGGAGGATTGTCCACTACTCAGAGTATCTCTCATGGACCCCAATCCCTGTTATCAATCCCACTGAAAAAAACCCAGAAAAATAATTCATTAAAATACAGACAGTCCTCAGGTTACATCAGTCCATGTAAGTTGTTTCATGGTTACGGCACCCTCTCCCATCCTATATAATGAAAGAGTAATATTCAAATTGACTATCATTCCAACACAGAAGATGGCCGCTCCCATGTGTACACAAGATGGCCGTCACAAGATGGCCGGCAGAAGAGGGCAGTTGAGGGTGACCATGCTGGCAGAGTAGGGTAATTGGGGGAAACCAGGCCTGCAGGGAGGGTGGTTAGGGGTTACTGGGCCAGCAGGGGAGGGCATTTGGTGGTGATCAGGCCTGCTGGGGAGGACAGTTAAGGGCACCCAAGTTGGCAAGGGAGGACCATTAGGGGCAATCAGGCTGGCAGTGGATCAGTTAGGCATGGATCAGGCCGGCAGGGAAGTGGTTAGGGTGTGATCAGGCTGGCAGGCAAAAGTGGCTAGGGGCAATCAGGCAGGTAGGTAGGCTAATGGTTGGGAACAAGCAGACCTGGATTGTGAAAGGGATGTCTGACTGCCCATTGGAGATGGTGCAGGCTGGGTTGTGGGACACTCCCCACCCCCCCGCCTCGTGCATGAATTTCATGCACAAGGCCTCTAGTTTATTTATTAAAAAACAAATAAAAACTTCTGTCATTTTGACATATGTACATATGTGCTTTTTGTTTTTTATTATTTACCACAAATAAAGGTCAGGAATTATTATCTTCCTTTAAATTTTTTTTTACTGTTTCAGTTCATTATTGCTGTGTATATGCTCCATGTAATTGATGTAGGTGCTTATGTAGGTAGGTCCCAACTTATGGCAAAAATTGCGTTACATCACACCATAAAAACAGATGTCCAATGTAACCCGAGGACCTACTGTAAGCTCTTCTTGAGATCCAAGTGCAAAGACAAAATTGGGGGTTCTCTGAAAGCTATAGGGAGATTTTGTGACATCAGAGACAGTTTCCATGGCAAACTCATTTCCAAATGCATCTTCAATAGGGCTCCTCTAAAGTCATATTACCTGATGACTTGTTATAATACAGAAGGAAACCAGCTATTTTGTCTTTCCATTTGTGCAGTGCTGATGGCCTTTCCAAAACTTGAATTTTGGAAAATGGCTTTCTTTTTTATTTCTAACTGAAACTATATATTATACATGGCACATCATGGGGCATATGGAGATTTATGTATAATAAAAGTTGCCATATATGTCACATAACTGTGCATTAGGACTTAGTCTTCTGGTAGATTATTGAAGCTGCATGAATATGGTACCAAACCCATCCCTACATACAGTATTCCCACTTTCAAGAAGAAACACAAACCTGACCAGAAAGATGAGACAGCTGCTGAGAGACCTTCATGTGAAATAGCTTAGATGAGCTCCTAAAAGATTTTGTTCACTTCCATGTCTTCAATTATCTCTTGTTGATGACTTCTAAATCTGTATTTCAATCCACATCTGAATATCCAACAGATAACTAGAATTCAACACACTAAAAAAATGGTATCACTATCTTTCTTCAAAAACGTTCTCTTCCTATATTCCCTACCTTCATAAATGATACAATTTCCCACTGCTCAATCACAGTAATAAAGTAAAATAGATTCAAACTAAAGAAGTCAGGCTATTTCCTTGAAAAAAAATCAGTTCATGAAAGCAGATTCACCAAAAGGTGATTTTAAACTGGTCAATTTACAAGTTGTTTATAATTATGTTTATAGTTATTGCCATTTTATTATTCATATATTTGATCTTTTTTTTCCTTCTCCTTTTTCAAGAAGAACATTTAACATTTCTTGTAATACTAGTTTGGTGGTGATAAACTCCTTTAGCATTTTGTTGTCTGGGAAGCTCTTTGTTTTTTGAATGGTAGTTTTGCTGGGTGTAATAATCTTGGTTGTGTTACTGGAATAAATAGGTTCTTCCATGGTGTCACAGGAAGTGAATTTCAGGGACACACACATAAGAAGATTTGAAGCACAAGTGGTAAGATTTATTAGAGCAAAACAAAGGAAGGGCTTAGGATAGAAGAGGCAAGATCACAGCAGTGTGTGTGTGCCCAGACTGGGCTGCCTAGACTCAGGGAAAGATATAGAGGCAAAAAGGAGAGTCCTTAAAGCCTAGTGCTTCCCTGATTGTAAGTTTCATGGAGACCCTTAGAGTTAAGGAGAAAACAAAAGTACGGTCCAAGAGAAGGAATGGCACAGATGTTCCCGCAAAGGCTGCCACACTCAACAAGGCACTTCCGGGCTCTCAGCTGGAAGACTGCAGTCACTACCACCAGGTACACCATGCCCAATGCCTGACCCATGACCAAGTGGTTCAGCTCAGTCTCACTTCCAGGGATGCAATTCTGCACCAGGACCATGGCCAGTGCCCAGAGTTGTTATGCCATTACCCTGGCACCCAAGGCTTCAACAGTCCAGCTCAGTCTCTGCTTCCAGCTGTTCTCTGGCCCATGTAGGTACCAGAAAAGAGACTGAAACATTTTAAAGCTTCCTTTTATTTCCTTGGGCCTGGGAGAAGAGAGTAGGCTTTATTTCAAGCCATCCAATTTCCTTCCCAGATTTCCCCAGGTTTTTCTCATCCCCTTTATGGTCACCATTTTGGCTTCTACTGCACATGCAACAGTTGAAAGGACTTCCTCTGCACTAGTTTCTCCTTCCTCCACTCACTGGGGAGACTGTAAAGCTTAATCAGGCTTCTGATTGGTTCGCTCCTCCTTAGAAAATCAGAAGTCACACAATAAAGGTTAATATCCAACTAACTGCCTGCTATAACATTTGTCTGTCCTTGCTTTTATCACTTTGAATATTTTGTGCCAATCCCTTTCTGGCCTGAAATGTTTCTGCTGAGAAATCAGCTGACAGTCTTATGGGAGCTCTCTTGTAGGTAACTAACTGCTTTTCTCTTGTTGCTTTTACAATTCTGTCTTCGTCTTTGAATAACAGAGTGACGTTAATTGATTCACCCAATAAATATTAAATGAGAAACTATGTTTGGCACTGTTTTAGGGATCATACTACACAAAACAGTTCCCTGCCTTTGCTGAGCTTTTACTCTAGTAGGGGGAAAGACAGACAATAACATAAGTAACTTATATAATATTTTAGAAAATAATAGGAGCTAAAGAAAAACAAAGAAAGGGGTGTAGGTTGTGAGTTGTATGTTTAAATATTATGGTAAATTAGGCAATTTAAGGAAAGTCTTGAGAGATTATGGTCAGAGCTGTGCTGTTAACATCAACTACTCTAATGGAACCACACATGAATATACCACTCCTCCCAGGCAATGCATTACTGTCCTGGGCCTCAGTGAATGGCTTCTCCATAAGCACTGGTTCTAGTCAGGGGAAGCAAAGGACTTTTCTGAGCTTTCTTAGAAAATCAGAAGTCACATGATGAAGGTCACCACCAGACACATTTCTGGTCTTCAAATAGCCAGGGCCAGGTGCTCTAAATTCTCTTAATTTCCAAAGCAGCTCTCAGGATGGGATCTGATAAACTCCTTTGTACAGGGACTAAGTGAGCTGGTATGTAGCTACTTTTATTCCAAATATATTCACACAGCATTTATGATGATGTTAGCCAAAGGCAGGAAGGGTCTCTATTTGGAGAAACTCAAGCATCGGTGAACAAGTGATTAAGCTATGTTTTTTTTTTTTTTTTTTAATTAGGGCATCTCATGAGAAGTTTATAAAATCATTCCACAAATGCAGAAACTCAGCTTCTTGTCAAGTCCAACTACAGTCACTATACCTATCTCTATGTATGTGTCCACATCAGTCAATGTCTGCTTGCTTATCCACCTCTGGGAGACAGGCTTAGCTCACACTTCATAATAATGGTGCTTTATTTGTAGATTTACACTTAGAACTTTGCTGTGTCCTCCAGTGATTCTAATGAATCCCCAAACCTAATCTTAATCCCACGACACATAAGTTAGAAATGGAGAAACACAAAGAACTATCATAAACTCTCTTAGGAATGCAACTGCAAAGAAGACCTCAGGGGTTCATTAAAAGTTCACTTTTCTCTAGGAGCCTTGGAGAATTCTTGACTGTATGATGCAATGCCAGGAAAACTTCTGATGAGTTGATATTACTTCAGAGACTATTGCCATGAAAACTGTATTTCAAATGCATTTCACCTATGGCTTCTTCAAGATCAAGGTCGCTGATGGCTTGCTTTAACACAAGCAGAAAGCAGTATAGAAAGAAATATTTTTGACCATATTCATTTTGGTACAAACTCTGAATCTCTGCTTCATAGTTTCTTTGCTTTAGTTATTTCTAGTTCAGATCTAGTGTATATTTTTATTTTATCATATATAATGTAAATCTGATACTTAAACATGTATACAATGTCTTACATATATGTTTCAGAGTCCATCAAAAGCACTAGTATAAACTTTAGCAAGTTGTTCATCACTCTCCACCAAAGAAACACAAAAGTACACATTATTCTAAAAAATGAAGCTCTCTCGTACCTAACTTTTGGCCTTGAAACATCGTTTTACCTCTAAAAGAAACCAAGTTTCTAGAGGAAATGGTTATTTCCTGGTTTGAAGAATGAAACATTATGAGATGAGCTTGAAACATCCTGTCATATCAGATAGCAAGGAAGCAATTAGAGACTAATAGCATTGTAAAAAAGACAGGAGGAAAACAGAAGAAAATTCTGCAGGCCAAAGAAAAAAAGTTTGGCAACAAAACAATAAAAATTGCAATAGAGTGGAACCATAAAATATGTTTAAATTAGTGAGAGTATAAATATACTAAAGAAGAATACCTGCTCACTGGTCACCTTTGGAGGATAATAAAAAACTAAAACATTATCTAGACTAATTAAAGGATAATATGCAAATTGGTCATGACGCCCTCACAGTAACAACCGAACTGCAGGCTGCATGGGGCAACCAGGCCACAGCGGGGTTAATGAAAGATGACCAAACGACTGACTAGCAGGCTGCGTGGGGCAATCAGGCTGGCAGGAGGAGGGGCAGTGAGGGGTGACCCGGCCGGCAGAGGGGGGCAGTTGGAGGCAACCAGGCCAGCAGCGGGGAGCACTAAGGGGCAACCAGGCTGGTGGGAGAGGGCAGTTAGGGGCAATCAGGCTGGCAGGCAGAGATAGTTAGGGGTGATCAGGCAGGCAGGCAGATGAGCAATAGGAGCCAACAGTTCTGGATTGTGAGAGGGATGTCCAACTGCTGGTTTCAGCCTGATCTCTTAGATCGGGCCAAAACTGGCAGTCAGATATCCCCCAAGGAGTTCTGGATTGAAGAGGGTGCATGATGGGCTGAGGGACCCCCCTCCCTCCTGTGCATGAATTTTGTGCACCGGACCTCTAGTTTTAAATATTATAAAATGAAAGCAATGTGTTTTTACTTGAGCTGAAGTGGATACATGAACCTATGTATGCAATCAAATTGTATCAATTACATACATATACAAATGAGTATTGGCAAAACGGGAAACCTGAGTAAGATCAGTGGATTGTGTGTGGCAATTTGCACTATCCTGAGTGTGAGGTTGTAAAATGTTATCACTTGGGAAACTATACAGAGTGCAGAGGATCTCTCTCTATATCTTACAACTGCATGTGCATCTATAATCATTTCAAAATAGTTTAATAAAAATCTTCATTAGCAATATTTTCATGGATAATATGTTACCGAATGCATTCTTTTTCTTTTTTATTTTTTTCTGAATGTATTTTTGAAAAGTACATTTCCTTATGAACATATTTCACTTATAAATTAGGATATATGTATGAAGAGTTCTTATAAGTCTACTAGAGGCCCAGTGCACGGAATTTGTGCATTTGGGGGGGTCCCTCAGCCCAGCCTGCGCTCTCTCACAATTCAGGAGCCCTTGGGGGATGTCCAACTGATTGCTTAGGCCCTAAGCTAGCAATTGGACATCCTTAACGCTGGTGCAGAGGTGGGAGAGGTGACTGCCACCACTGCTGTGCTTGCCAACTGTTTTTTTTTTTTAAATATTTTATTGCTTTTTCACAGAGAGGAAGGGAGAGGGATAGAAAGTCAGAAACATCGATAAGAGAGAAACATTGATCAGCTGCTTCTTGCACACCCCCTACTGGGGATGTGCCCACAGCCAAGGTACATGCCCTTGACTGGAATCGAACCTGGGACCTTTCAGTCTGCAGGCTGATGCTCTATCCACTAAGCCAAACTGGTCTTGGCATCAACTGTTAACCACTAAGGGCTTCTGGCTGAGTGGCGCTCCTCCTGTGGGAGCGCACTGACCACCAGGGGACAGATCATGCATTGAGCACCTGCCCCCTGGTGATCAGTGCATCTCATGGAGACCAGTTGGTCCACTGTTCAGTCAATTTGCATGTTAGCTTTTATTATATAGGATTTTCTTGTGTCTCTCAACCTCCTGCCATTCTATACTGTCAGTGTGTAGGTATAACACCAAGGTGACAATTTAATGTTCCTTATAAATTCATATTGCTTGGCTAAAATTGTATGGTTGGTTTTAGTAAAATATTTGAATTTGCTTAAAACCCCTTTAAACCTAGCTAATTATGTGTAATGATAAGTAATCATAATGATAGTAACTGGTGATGATGTTGATGGTAATGACTGAGTTGGTTTTGGTGGTGGAGGTGGTAGTGGTGATGGTGATGGTGGTGGTGGTGATGGTGATGGTAATGATGACGATGACGATGGTGGTAATGATGGTGGTAATGATGGTGATGATGATGGTGGTAATGATGGTGATGATGATGGTGATGATGATGGTGATGACGATGGTGGTAATGATGGTGATAATGATGGTGATGATGATGGTGATGATGATGGTGGTAATGATGGTGATGATGATGGTGATGATGATGGTGGTAATGATGGTGATGATGATGGTGATGATGATGGTGGTAATGATGGTGATGATGATGGTGATGATGATGGTGGTAATGATGGTGATGGTGATCATGATGGTGATCATGGTTGATGACTGGGTGTTCATAAAATGTTTGAATGTTAGCATTAGATTCTAAATCTCCCAAGCTGCAAGATAACTCTATCAAAGGAAAATTACCACACCTGGGAAACAAAATGTGACTCACAGCAGAGATGTAAACCAAGACTTAATTGTTCCTTTAGCAAGGACTGCAGTCTCTGAAGTGACTGCATCCCATGAGAGGCTCTGCCCACCGACATATAAACATACGCCCAAGTCTCCCAACCTCAGGGCCCTCCCCCCACTTTTTTTACTACTGCAATAGCTCCTCTGAGTAAATTTAAGACTAGAAATAAATCTGCATGGTTCTTCATTTTTCTGACATTTATTTCCTGGTTGTTGAAACCAAGGCATCCTCTAAAATTTTCAGGAGACTTCCATTTTTCCTCAGCACAGGTATTTACAGATTTAAAGTAATTTTATGAAAAAAATATATATTTCATGAACTCTTATTTTTAATGTGTGATATTTCCACCATATGTTTTCCTTCATCGCTAAGTGTTTTCTCTTTGTGTGGTCTCATCAACAGCAATTTTGAGCCTCTTATGGTCTACTAAAACTAGAGGTAATAAATGTAATAGCTCATATCAAATATGTGGGTCATATTTTTCTATTTATACCATTAGATGACTATGAGAGTAAAAATGAAAACAATTCTGTCTTGTATTTTCCCCTCTGCCCTGCTTTGTAAAGCACTTTGAATTCTGGTAATGAAATATATAAGGTGAATTTTCTATCTTTCAGGTTGTTTTACGAGGTAGAAGGGAATATACAAGAATTTTTAATCTATTGTTATTTAGAGGAAATTTATTTTTGTCTTTGTAATAAATAGAAATAATATTCAAATAATCTTAGCTACCTCTGGTAGTAATTATCATGAAGTTAAATGCTTCTTAAATACCTCACCACCAATAATGTAACAAATAAAGTTTAAAATGCAATGCAGATTTTATTCTCTTAAACCACATTCTAAGGATTTACCGACTCCTACACCTAGGAAAAATAAATACAGTTAGTGCTGGTGTTATTAATATAGGACCCAAATGAGAGAGTGTCTTTTAAAATGCTACATTAAAAACCAGGCTAAAATGTTTTTAAAAATACATATATACCTATACACATGTAAATGCATATATGCATTGAAAAAAGTCAAGTTAAGTCTTCAAGGAGCAGGAAAGTGGTATTTTATTTTTGCTTATTTGAACTTCTGCTTTCTTACAATGAACATACACTGCCTGCATAATCTTTTTACCTGAAACCAGCAATAAAATCTTTCCTCTACCTCCCAAAACTCAATAAACTACGAAATGATAATAAATTTCTACACAGAGATAAGCTACAGCAAAACAACACAGCTTAGGAGAACGAAACGGACTGGTGGTGAGAAGTTCTGGGTGTCAGGCCCAGTTCTGCCTCTTTCAGAGCTTCGTTTTCCTAACGAATGGATAAAACAACACAGGCATTCCTCTTTTTCCTATGCTATCTATGTTCAACCCAAGGCATCAAGGGAAAAGCACAGTCAACTACATTTCTTAGAGCTGTGGGGGTGCAGACACGGAAGGCTACACACCAGGGCCAAAAAAAGGAGCTCATGACCAAGAGAGAGCCGTCTGAGGCCCCCGTCCCAGGAATGGAGTTTGGCACTCAGTCTTTCCAACACGGAAATGGGAACAAAAACCCGACTAAACACCTTTCTCCCCACACCCCAAAATTTTAGGCAGGGCTCATAAGATAGACCTTTGAAGAGCATTATAAAAAAGTTAATAATGATATAAGGAAGCATTAAAATGGTGAGAGTTTGTGGTTTTCTTTCTTTTAAAAAATATTTTTATTGACTTCAAAGAAGAAGGGAGAGGGAGAGAGAGATAGAAACATCCATGATGGGAGAGAATCATTGATTGGCTGCCTCCTGCACACACCACACTGGGGATCAAGCCCACAACCCTGGCATATGCCCTGCCTGGGAATCAAACCGTGACCTTCTGGTTCATAGGTTGATGCTCAACCACTGAGCCATGCTGGCTGGACAGTTTATGGTTCTTAGCTTAAGAAATACATCTGTCTATAGGTATCATATCCAGCAATGATGATCCATGCTTCTTAAGTTCATGTCTATAATTGGAGTCCTTTGCCAGTAAGTAGGTAATGGGGCCATGGTTTAACATTATGATCTGGAAGTAATAATGGTAATGATGATGGTAATAATAATAGTGATGGCTATTGCGCACTTACTCTGGACTATTCTGTGTGCCAAGCCCCGCATCACAGATCAATTAAACAGAGCCTCTGTTGGTGGAACCCAGACATCATTCCCTCCTTTTTAAATGCTTCAGGGCGTTATAATATATAGTCAGTGTTGACATCCTCAGTCTTATGGGCTAAAGTTTAGCAAAGAACAAATTCTAGACACCTAATGATAACTCGCGTTTTCATAGCAACTGAATACTTGCAAAAAAAAAAAAATTCTAGCCTTAGCTAATTTGGCTCAGTGGATAGAGCGTCGGCGGGTGGACCAAAAGGTTCTGGGTTCGATTCCAGTCAAGGGCACAGACCTTGGCTGCAGACTCCTCCTTGGCCGAGCTGTTGTTGGGGCTCATGCAAGAGGCAACCAATTGATGTGTTTCTCTCACATCGATATTTCTCTCTGTCTTTCCTTCTCTTTTTCACTCTCTCTAAAAATCAATGGAAAAATATCCTTGGGTGGAGATTAAAAATATAAATAATTTCTAAATGTGCATTATCCAATATTAGTTTTACACCCACTTTGAGAAATGCTATTACTAACTTCTTTATCTTTCAGATACAAATGGATTTGTACTCAATGATACAGTTGCCCTGTCAGTGCCTCCATTTGAGACAGGCATCCATACATTCATATTCAGTAAATATTTAGCAATTGCATAGATGACAGTGAAATTTCACTTTTTAAGCAAAATACATCACCAATTATAATATATGAAATTGTTACCTACAGGGCAGAGGTTCTGGAACTTTATCATGCACTGGCATCGCCTGCAGTGAACATTATAGAAATGTTCTGGGTCCAATCCTCTGAGTTCCTGACTTGGCAGGTATGCGGAGAGGCCTGAGAGTTTGCCTCTCTAACCTACAGCTTACACTGAGGAGTCTGGTCCGAGAACCACACTTTCAGAAGCAATGCTCTAGGGTAGTGGTCGGCAAACTGCTGTTTGCCTCTCTCTTGACTAATGAGTGTGCCGACCACTAGGATAGGGGCTTAATCACAAGGAACAACAGCAGCCTGTAATTACTGGAATGGAGAGTGTAGGTCAGTGGTCAGCAAACTCATTAGTCAACAGAGTGGTTTGCCGACTAGACTACATGGACTAGACTAAAATGTTACCGTGTAGTTGGAAGCTGTGAGAATTAGGCAATTGTGGCATATTGTGTGCAAAGAGGTAAAGGGTAGGGTATTTGAGAAACATGAAAGTGTTAAACAATCCAGCTCTTGGCCCCTTTTTCCTCTCATCCCCTTGATCTTTGAAACACCCAGGATCTGGTCTTCCTCCCAGCAAACAGCAGGATGAGGGAAGGATGCACCAAGAAAGAGCCCTCACCCAGCTGGTGTGGTTCAGTGGTTGAGCGTCGACCAGTGAACCAGGTCAGGGTTCGATTCCTGGTCAGGGCACATGACCGGGTTGCAGGCTCAATCCCCAGGGTGGGCCATGCAGGAGGTAGCCAATCAGAAGCATCATCATTGATGTTTCTCTCTCTCCCTCTCCCTTCCTTCATGAAATCAATACAAATATAGAAGGAAGGAAGGAAGGAAGGAAGGAAGGAAGGAAGGAAGGAAGGAAGGAAGGAAGGGAGGAAGGGAGGAAGGGAGGAAGGGAGGAAGGGAGGAAGGGAGGAAGGAAGGGCCCAGGATCATCAGCTGCTCCAAATGCTCAACACTAGCTTCACCAGGCAGTGCCAGATGCAGCCTCTCACAAGCTCCCTCTTCTCCCCACAAGGTCCCAAACAAAGGAAAATGGATACAGAAAATCACTCCATGGTGGTGACAGAGTTCATTCTCCGGGGACTGACAAATCGACCCGAACTCCAGCTCCCCCTCTTCCTCCTCTTCCTTGGGATCTACTCGGTCACCACGATGGGGAACCTGGGCATGATAGCGCTGATTCGCCTGAACGCTCAGCTTCACACCCCCATGTACTACTTCCTCAGCAACCTGTCACTCGTGGACCTCTGCTACTCCTCCGCCATTACCCCCAAAATGCTGGTGCACTTCGTGTCGGAGAAGAACGCCATCTCCTACGCGGGGTGCATGTCACAGCTCTACTTCTTCCTTGTGTTTGTCATCGCCGAGTGCTACATGCTGACCGTGATGGCCTACGACCGCTATGTGGCCATCTGCAGGCCTTTGCTGTACAACATCATCATGTCTCATCACGTCTGCTCCCTGCTGGTGGCTGTGGTCTACATCATGGGGCTCATCGGCTCCACGATAGAGACCGGCCTCATGTTAAAGCTGCCCTACTGTGAGGTCCTCGTCAGTCATTACTTCTGTGACATCCTCCCCCTCATGAAGCTCTCCTGCTCGAGCACCTACGATGTCGAGGCGGTAGTCTTTTTCTTAGCTGGATTCAACATCATCATTACCAGCTTCACAGTCCTCTTTTCCTACGCCTTCATCTTCTCCAGCATCCTCCGCATCAGCACCACAGAGGGCAGGTCCCGAGCCTTCAGCACCTGCAGCTCCCACCTTGCGGCGGTGGGGATGTTCTATGGGTCGACGGCCTTCATGTACTTAAAACCCTCCACCGCCAGCTCCCTGGCCCAGGAGAGCGTGGCCTCCGTGTTCTACACCACAGTGATCCCCATGCTGAACCCCCTCATCTACAGTTTGAGGAACAAGGAGGTAAAGGCTGCCATACAGAGAACGCTGCGGAGAAAAATGTTTTGATGCAAAAGTTAGTCTTCCCCGATTCGAAAAGTAAGTGGTTAGAAACGCCAGCGAGAAGCCCTCTGAATGCCCAACCACAATGGGGAATAATCACTTTTCTCCACTTTTTAATTTTTTAATCCTCAGCCAAGGATATGTCTGTTGAGTTTAGAGGGAGGAAAAGGGAGAAAGAGAGAAACATTGATGTGAGAAAGAACATCGATTGGTTGCCTTCGGAACGCGTTCTGACCAGAGGCCAAACCCACAGCCTGGCTGTGTGCCTTGACTGGGAATTGAACCCACAACCTTTTGGTGTATGGAGCGAGGCTCCAAGCACTGAGCCAGGTTTTGAGAGCTTACTCTGAGTCATGCAACTCTTCTAAATGCTTTATATGTATTATTTCAATTAACCCTTACAACAGAGAGGTGCTATTGGTGTCCCCATTTTACAGATTTGGAAACTTGGCTTAGTCAGGTGTTCAAGGTCACAGAGCTGGTAAACAAAGACACTTGGACTTAAACTCAAGCCTAAATAACTCTGGAGTCCACACTCCTGGCTCTCAGTCGTTATCCCCTTTGCTTTAGGCCAGTGGCCGGCAAACCGCAGCTCTCGAGCCACATGCGGCTCTTTGGCCCCTTGAGTGTGGCTCTTCCACAAAATACCACAGCCTGGGCGAGTCTATTTTGAAGAAGTAGCGTTAGGAGAAGTTTAAAAAAATTGGCTCTCAAAAGAAATTTCAATCTTTGTACAGTTGATATTTGGCTCTGTCGACTAACGAGTTTGCAGACCACTGCTATAGGCTAACACTCCCTTTGAACAGCCTGTGAAGCTGGCCTAATTATGCTCTTCCAAATTTCAAATGCCTCCTGAAAATAATTTCCCAGCCTCCCACTTTTATCATGCGCCCTAGCCTCTTCACATTTATCAAAACTTCTTCAGGAGGACTGAGGAAAGATGACACTAGAATCACCAATTCACTCTGGTTTTAGAACTGCAAGTCCCACGTCCTGGGAGAACACTTGATCCCAAACAAACCAGAACGCGTGTCCATCCAAGGTCACACGCTGCAGAAGCTCTTCCCAGTGAAACAACCGACAGACCTCCTGCCACCCTCACTCCATGAACCCAGTGGCCACGGGACAAAGCTCCTCCCTGCCCCCCTTGTTTATAGTGACATCAAGGATAGGGGACTTGTGGAATCCTCTTGTTATTTCTAGCTATTTTGGGTCTAATATTCTGCCAGTCAGTGGTTTAACATGGGAAGCAAAAAGAACTCTAGTTTTCTCAAGCAGAAAGAGATTTCACACAGAGAATGCCTTGCTTACAGTTTTTTGAATCAATGAAGAAGGGATGAGGGAGCCCCCAAACTGACTCTGAAATAGCTGTGACCCAGAAATCAGGAAGCTCAAGTCTGTCACCAGGAGCAGTGCCTCTCACACTCACAAAATTGGTAACTTCACAACTGGACCCGAGTTTGAAAGCAGATTTGGGGGCCTGCTCCACACCCACAGAGTTCCTGGGTGGGGCCCACAGTCCGTGTTTTCATGAGCCTTTGGATGATTCTGATACATGCTGAAGTGACAACCACCTCACTCCCACCTTCCAAATCTCACACCGATTCGCATCCAGGGCTCTAAGTACAAGTGAAACCGGGATACGTAATTTATACTTATTTTATTTTTTAAAATATATTTTTATTGATTTCAGAGAAGAAGGGATAGAAAGGGATAGTAACATCAATGATGAGAGAGAGAATCATTGATTGGCTGCCACCTGCACACCCTTGACTGGGGATTGACCCTGCAGCCCAGGCGTGTGCTCTGACTGGGAATCAAACCGTGACCTCCTGGTTCATAGGTCGACACTCAACCACGAAGCCACGCTGGCCGGGCGGATATGTAATTTTTAGCGCTCAGACCTGACTACCAGGAGGGTGGGCGGATTGCTCAAGAGCTGTTCTAGCCAAGTGGCCACTCTACCCTTTTCTTCCTGACCTTCCTCCAGCCAGAGCTGAGACCTCTACCACTACAGGTCCCCTCTAATTAGAAGAAAATGTAGGGGGAAAAATCTTTGTTATCTAAATAAAGTTTCACCTGTCAAATAAATGGGTGAATCTGATAATATGAGCTGAATGCTTTTTGTTTAGTAAAGGACACTGGGGATAGCCTTAATAGAAAGGTAACAAGAAGGAAGAAGATATCAAACTGGCATGTTTTAGGAACTTCAACATCAACAAAAATAAAACGGGCACAGTATATAGAACAAACAGTTTACAGAACAGAAAACCCAAGATGCCCCTCAGCATCCGAGGAGATGCTGGAACCTACTGCTGATCAGAGGAAATGCAAAATAAAACAAGTCATGTCTTTACACACGCCACTGGGCAAACCACCAGGTAAACTGTCGTGGAGACTTGGCAGCAGTTAGAAACAAAGGATTAGCTACAGGCCACGTAGCTCGGAGCCACAGTGCTCTGAGAAAAGCGAGGAAGACAGAGATATAAAACACACTGTTACTGGCAGTGCCCTCCACGGTCCCGTCTATCTCTTGCTTCAACAGTGTTTCGACGTTACAGACCCAGGGACGCCCCTTCTTCCAGCCTCGACCAACCTCCAACCTCTTTTCCAGTCACCACTTTCGGAACCACCTCAGCCAGCCTCACCTCTGAGACCAGCCAACACTGTTTGTTTTTTTTATCTTAACTCCTATTGCCGAACAACCATGAGCTCCCAAATTCGTCAGAATTATTCCACCGAGGCCGAGGCTGCCGTCAACCACTGGCTAGCCTGCATCTGAGGGCCGCCCACACCTACCTCTCTCTGGGCTTCTACTTCCACCCCCAGGATGTGGCTCTGGAGGGTGAGTTGGTGAAGATGCTGGAGGGCATGGAGTATCTCTTAAAAATGCAAAACCAGGGAGGTGGCCCGTTCTCTTCCAGGACGTGCTGAAACCTCCCCAAGGTGAGTGGGGTGACACTCAGGATGCCACAGCCATGGAGGGGACGCTGAACCAGGCCCTGGCGGAGCTGCAGGACCTGGTTCCGCCCACACAGACCCTCATCTCTGTGACTTCCGGGAGAACCACTTCCGGGGTGAGCAGGTGAAGCCCATCAAGAAGGTGGGCCACACCTGACTCACCTCCGCAGGGGGCCGGCCCCCAGGCTGGGCTGGGTGAGTATTTCTTTGAAAGGCTCACCCCCAAGCACGACCAGGAGCCTGTGGAGCCCAGAGGCCTTTAGGGGCCCCTCTGCATCCCCCTGGTGTCTGGCTTTTGCCTGAGCCTCTCCCTAAAAACCCCCAGCCATTCTGTTAGCCACCCTTAAGCCCTCTCCCATGCATTGGATTGAATGGAAACAATACAGCTTTTTGCAGCAAAAACAAACAAAACAAAACCAATCATGATGTTATTTGCGTATGTTAAAGTTACATGCATACAAACAGGAAAAAAAATATTTAGAAAGAAAAAAATAACTCATACTCATTAGGCAGGTTAGAATGGTTGCCTAGAGAGCTAAGATGCATGGAAGTAGGGAGTAAGGAAAACAAACAAACAAAAAATTCCTTTTCCTAGATCAACGGTCGGCAAACTGCAGCCACGAGCCACATGTGGCTCTTTGGCCCCTTGAGTGTGGCTCTTCCACAAAATACCTCAGCCTGGGCAAGTCTATTTTGAAGAGGTGGCGTTAGAAGGTGTTTAAAAAAGTTTAAAAAATTTGACTCTCAAAAGAAATTTCAATTGTTGTACTGTTGATATTTGGCTCTGTTGACTGAGTTTGCCGACCACTGGCCTAGACCCACCGCCAGGTGCACACCAGTTAACACACCCAGGAGGCTCTGGCTCAGATTAGCCACTCCCCTGTGGAGTAGGGAGACAGGCAGGCCCCTACCCTTAATATTGTGAGCCCAGGGAAAGACTCTCTAAATGTTTATTTATTTTTATTTAAAAATATTTATTTATTAAGTTGATTTGGGTGACATTGGCCAACATGAACATAGGTTTCAGTTGTGGGGTTCTATGTTAAAAGGTCTGTAAATTGCACTGTGTATCCACCGCCCAAAGTCAAATCTCCTGTCACCTTATATTATGACCCCTGTGTCCCCCCTCCACCCCCTTCCCTCTGACAACCACCACGCTGCTGTTTATGTTCATGAGTTTCCATTTAATATCCCACATATTCTAAATATTTAGAAGTTAAAAATCATGTCTAAATAACCATTTACTCCTTCCTACCTTGATAAATATACCTTCATAACTAGAGAAGACCCTGTTTAAATTTAGAAATATGAGAATTCTGAGTGCCATGCCCAGAATGAAATACCAGAGTCTTGACATAAGAATGTCCAAACCAGTAGAGAACTTTTATGAGTTTATTTGCACCCAAATTGACAATGGCCCGGAAGCAAGACCTCAAGTGCTCCTGGGAAATGACAGTCTTGGAGCTGCGTTTATGCATTTTAAACTAAGGGGGGAACGGAAGAAAGACAACAGGAAGCTGGGAGATAGCAAGGTGGGGACTGGGTTACCGAACAGCTAGGATTTCGTGCCCCATTAGGGCTGGTTACAGTTACTGCAAAAGTGTGCACAGAAACCAGGGACTGGGTTTGCTTAAGGCAAAGATAAACCGTTTACTAAAAGAGGCTGTAGGCTGGCATCCTGTTAGGAAATTATGATCAGCTCGCCCTGGGAGGGTACTTTCTGTAGAACCCCTTTTTCATCCATAAGAGGAAGGCTCTTCCTGGTCCCCAGCGCCCTGCCCACAGCCACGGCTCCCCCTCTACTTCCCATTCCCAGTTGGGGACACTCCACAAGTGTGGACATGACCTGTTTCCAAGCCCCGTGCAATAACCCCTGCCCTCAGCACCCTGTAACCATCCCTTTGGTCTAGGGGTGAACAACCAGCTGGGTGGTCTGCCTCTGGGGGTCCTATAAACAGGGAGAGCAAGCATGTCAAGCTCACAGCCTATGGGCCGAATGTGTCCCACAACGAACATTTTTGCAGTCCAGCCAATATAAATAGTAAGAAACCTTTAAATAAAAATTTCGTAACTTAATTTTTACAATATCCTGTTATACATAATTCTTAATAAGGAACTACAACATTCGCTGACTGATTACTATAATCGTGTTGCCTTCATTTCCCTTACACACCTTAGGTGCAGGCGCGCCATTTCTCTCCACTAACACTAGCAGTGAATATTTTAGCAGCCGACGGCCATGTCATTAGTCTTGGACTGACTTGTTTGGTGTGCGCAACAGGAAATATTTCCCTTTCGGAGAACAAGAAAAATAGGTTTATTTGAATTGCCCTTATTAATTTGTGCAGTTATTCAGTGTCTGGTAAGTTAATGTTCAAGAAAAAATCTTAATTTTCATTAAAATGATCTATTATTTTATGTTAACAAGGGCTCATTTATTTCAGCCCTTTGTATCCAGCATGTCTCTATAGAAATAAACATATGTTTCTATGAAAATTAAAGCTTTTGGTTTTTTGTTGCCCACATAAATGTAAACCTTGTTTATCTGGCCCATGTTAGCCTTTGAGTTTGACATGCTTGAGGTTCAGGGTAATTGGGCAGGAAATCTTGGTATCCAATACTGAAAGCGAAGTCCAGGTACATGGGCTCTGGCTGGGCCAATCCCCTTGGATTCATTCACCCCTGGGAAGGAACACAACCAGAGGAGGGCCGAGGAAGGGCACCTCTTAGCAAGTCCCAGAGGGCTACTGTGGAGAGGTGACCTTTGCCCATGTGTCCCCCTACAGCTGCTCTCCTGTCCCCAACTGGCAAGTCTCACAGTTGAGATAAAATGTTTGAATGTTTGTACTTCATCAATATATATATATTGTGTATATATATATATATATATATATATTGATTTCAGAGAGGAAGGGAGAAGGAGAGATAGATAGAAACATCAGTGATGAGAGAGAACCACTGACCAGCTGCCTCCTGCACGCCCCACACTGGGGACCAAGCCAGCAACCCAGGCATATGCATTGACCAGGAATTGAACCGGGACCTCCTGGTTCATGGATGCTCAACCACTGAGCCACACCGGCCGGGGCCTGTGGAGGATTTTTATAAGGGTTTGTTTTCGCCAAAACTGATGACAATTGCCAGGATGCAATGTCTAAAATGCTTTGGAGAATGACAGTTTTGCAATCTTTTTATGCATTTGAAATTAAGGAGAGACCAGAAGGAAGATTTCATGAAGGTGGGGAAAGCAAGGGGAGGGAAAGGGGATCTGATTACAGCAAGCATGTCAAACTCAAAGGCTAACACGGGCCAAATAAACCAGGTTTAAGTTTCTGTGGGCCGCAAAAAAAAAAAAAAAAAACACAAAAGCTTCAATTTTCATAGAAACATGGGTTAATTTTGATAGAGACATGCTGAGTACAAAGGGCTGAAATAAATGAGCAATCGTTAATGAGTATTCGCTGTGGGCCACATGTAGCCGCAGGCCCTAAGTTTGACATGCTTAGATCACAGGATAGTTAATAAGATGAGGTGCTCTGTTGAGGGTGGTCACGTCTTTGAGGGTCATGACCTCTGGCATTTCAAAGGGGTGTCAACCTGCATGCACAAGAACAGGGGGCAAGGCTGTTATAGGCTTGGGGCATAACGGCCCACCATGACCTGCCCAGTTAGGAACGTGAGATTTATTCAAATTCCCTTTCCATCCACACCCTCATATTACCAGGTGAGAAGCAACTTTTTATAAAGTGAATTCAAATTTATGTGCAGAAGACATTTGTTATGGGAAAATCATATTAAGTTTGAGGCTAATTTTATTCTAGTTTTCTCATCCTCCTCCCCCCACCACACACATACATACCTTATTATGGGTGTGGCATAGTGTTTCCCTAAAAAGAAAGGCTACGTGAGTGCCTATTTTGTTAGCTTCTTATTCAGTTTTCATACCACTGATGTAGAAGGAATATGGACGCATTCTCTCAAACGTGTCCTTTGAGAAGTACACTCAGCCTAAATTCACAAGGTCTCTCTTTTTTTTGGCCTACGGCTAACAATACTGTATTGGATACTTAAAAAATTGCTAAGATCATATGTAGATCATATGTTGTGTTCTTATCACCAAAAAAAATTTTTTTTAATGAAAAGGGAGAAGGAAACTTATGGAGGTGGTGGTTATGTTTATAGCATTGATTGTTGATGATGGTTTCACTGGTGTATACTTAACTCCAAAGTCATCAACCTGTATACCGTCAGTACACACTACAGCTTTTTATATGTCAAGATAGCTCAGTAAAGTGGTTCTTTATTTAAAAAAAAAAAAAAGCATTACGCTCAGTGTAATACGTCAGTCAAAATAGGCAGGCTCTGCCAATAGCTCAGTTGGTTAGAGTGTCGCCCCGCTACGCCAAGGTTGCGCATTCAATCCCCAGTCAGGGCACATACAATACTTAGCCAGTGAATGCGTGAATAAGTGCAACAACAGGTCTCTATCTCTCTCTCATTCTCTAGAATCATTAAAAAAAAAAAACAATGCTCGCAATCCTGTGAGATAATCTATGTACTGTTTACACATAAGAAACATGGGGCTGAACAATTTGTCCCCATGTAATCATGGCGGTGCTGACCGCACTTTGAGAAGCACTGCTTTAGATGAAGGGTGTCCGTGTCCTCTTTATCAGTGTGTGGAAGATTCTGTTTGTCTCACCAGGGAGTCTCCTGGCTTGGAGGTGCCATGGAGAGGCCCAGCTGCAAGACATGGCCGACTGCTCTAGTGCCGGGGCTGGGGCCACCTGGAAACGGGGCTGCGTTTTAACCTTCTCCACACGGTAAGACCTAGTGCTTGCTTTTATTTTACTTTTAAAAATAAATATAGTATATAAAATATGTATGTATATTGTGTATGTATACAGTATATTCCCCTGTTAAATGGATTTTATATGTATAATGTAAATATGCGCATTTATAGACATTTTATTTATATAATATATATGTTTCTAATTGAAAGTAGTAGAAGATGGTATTAAAAATGAACAGGTCTCAACATCCTTCATGTCAGTTCGGAAGAGGACTCTTCTGGCTACTGCCACCTGGTGGCAACATGCCTAAAACTCAAGAAACGGAGTCAATGTGCTCAGGCACTCGCTCCCCATAGCCCAGAAGTGAGCAAGTTCTAAAACACATAGAAAACCCACATCTGGATTTACGAGAACATTTACAGGAATTGCACTGCAGCACTAGGAATTACATAAATTATGATGGGCAAGGAATTACATAATTACTTAAAAATGAGCAGGGCGATCCAAGATGGCAGAGTGGGAGGAAGTTGCACTCACCTCCTCCGATGGCCACATCAAAATTACTGCTAAACAACAGAACGATTAACCTGCAGAATCATCGGAAAACTAGCTGAACAGAAGTCTTATGACTAAGGATATACAGAAGAAGCCACACCAGGAGTGATAGGAGCGGCCCAGCCAGTGTGGCTCAGTGGTTGACATCAGCCCATGAACCAAGAGGTTGCCGGTTTGATTCCCGATCAGGACACATGCCCAGGTTGTGGGCTTGATCCCCAGTGTAGGGCGTGCAGGAGGCAGCCAATCGATGATGTTTCTCTCTCATCAATGTTTCTATCCCTCTCCCTTCCTCTCTGAAATCGAAAAACATTTATTTAAAATAAATAAATAAAATTTCAAAAGCAATTTATGTGCATGAAGAAAATATAAGTAGTTAAGAAAAAATAGGATACTGAAAACACCATATTTCTTCTAGCTAGTGATTTCCACCCTTAATTACTTAGTCTCTATCCTTCCAGATATTTTTGTATGGATACATATGCCTTTTTCTCTGAACTGAGACATATAAACATACATATGTTTATAACTTGCTTTGGTGTGTTGCATTTTTAAACACATGGTTTCATAGGATCCCCTCCCTTCCAAAAATACCCGCCCTAACCACTTTCCTCCGGGCTTGCGATTGGCTTCAGGTTGCGGCAGGAAACAGAGAAATCCACGTTGCACAATAATCTTTCTACCTGAAATGACGGTGCCAGACATGGCACCATGTGTTGGTAGCCACAACTCTTTGAGCTGTGTTTATCACCCCCATTTTATGACAAAGGCTTGGACGTTCATAGAGAGGTTAAAAAAAATGGACCCCCGTCATCCAGCTGGGCAGTGGCAGAGCCAGGACTTGCACGGAGCTCAGACCGATCCCAAAGTTTATTCTCTGAAAACTTAGTGGAACCGTATAATTTACCATCAGTGTGGATATTTCTGAGAATTACAGGGGATGGCAGCAAAAAGGGCAGAGGAGGAAATTCCCAAGTGTCCTTCTGGCCAGAAAAGCAATGTATAAACCGGCAAAAACATTCAAAACGAACGTTCTTGGAACTCTGGGTACTAATTAAAGGCTTGCAACAAAGGGGGGAACACGAGGGGAAAAGTTAAACCTCAGTCAGCACGCTCTGTGGCATTGTAACTTTGTTCTGAATGTGTCTCCTGCTCCCAGCTGGGTGCTGGCCTAGGAAACAACAGCCTGCATTCCTGGTAACAGAGCCTACTCTCCAGGAATTGTGGTTGTGTGTTTTGTCCCGTCTGGTGGCTCCCTGGAAGCCCCACTCAAAGGGGTTGCCTCGGTTTTGCCTAACCTGGAACTCTCCCAGGGGGAGGAGGCCATTTGTGGAAAACGTTAAAGGCAAATGCATTTGTCACTGCCTTCTGGGGCAAGGGGCAACAGTTGGGGCAATAATAGATTAACCAAAATGTTTGGGAGGAAAGACTAGGGAATGAGATGATTAGAAAAATAAGCCCATACATATTCCTAAGAGCCCAACTGTGTGCACATGCTCAGAAAAGACCTGAGAAGACCAAAGGTTATCAACTCTGACTGACCTTCAGGCAACATACTATCTAATAAAATAGTAATATGCAAATTGAGCATCACTCCAACACACAAGATGGCTGCCCTCATGTGGTCAAATATGGCTGCCCCCATGTGGACACAAGATGGCCACCACAAGATGGCCAGCAGGGGAGGGAAGTTGTGGGTGATCAGGCAGAGGAGGGTGGTTGGGGGGAACCAGGCCTGCAGGGGAGGACAGTTGGTGGGTGAACCAGGCCTGCAGGGGAGGGCAATTAGGGACAATCAGGCTGGCAGGGGAGCAGTTAGGCATCGATAAGGCTGGCAGGGGAATGGTTAAGGGGTGATCAGGCTGGTAGGCAGAAGCAGTTAGGGGCAATCAGGCAGGCGGGCAGGTGAGCGGGTTGGGAGCCAGCAATCCTGGATTGTGAGAGGAATGTCCGACTGCCCGTTTAGTGGGATCTGGCCTAAACGAGCAGTTGGACATTCCTCGAGGGGGTCCCAGATTGGAGAGGGTGCAGGCTGGGCTGAGGGACACACACACACACACACACACACACACACGCACACAAATTTCATGCACCAGGCCTCTAGTTGTTTATAATAGCTCCTAAGTGGGAACAACCCAAATGTCCATCAACTGATGCATGGATAAGTAAAACGTAATACATCCATACAATGGAATATTATTCAGCCTGAAAAAGCAATGAAGTACTGCCACAAACTGCCATAACACGCCACAACATGGACAAACCTGGAAAACACTGTGCTACGTGAAAGAAGCCAGACATAAAAGGCCACATGTTAAATGATTCTGTTTGTTGGAAATGACAGAATAGGAAGGACAATAGAGACAGAAAACAGATTAGTGGGTCCCAGGGGCTGGGGGCAGGAGGGAACAGGGAGTGACTGCTTCCGGCATGGGCTTCCTTTTGAGATGATGGGATGTTCTGGGTCTAGATAGTGCTGTGGGTTGCTCGGCACTGCAAATGTATTAGAAGCCACAGCATCTACACCTCAAAATGCTTTAACTGGTGAATTTTAAAAATGTCAGGTGACTTTTACCTCAATAAAAAGTAAAAATAAAACTGAAAAAAGGAGGGGGGGTGCTCTCATAGCTTTGAAATGCAGTCTCCCTGGCAACTGACATCAACTCAGAGCAACTTTCCTTGGCATTACATCATCCGGACAAGGGCCCTCGGAGGTTCAGAGGTTCGGAGAGAAAAGTCCACTTTTAATGAACCCCTGCGGTCTTATTTGCTCTTCAGTCCCAAGGAGAGTCTGTCTTATGGGGCTTGTTTGAAGTTTGTGATAATGAATTGTTTTACTCTATTTATAAAATTTCACCAGTGGAATTGAGGACAGGGATTAGGGTTTAGTAATGAGATTGAGGATGTAGCAAAATTCCAAGTGAAAATCTCTCCATAGGATACCATCACTGCCGAGTCTTGGTTGAATGAGGGCTATAGAGAAAGACCAGCAATCATTGATAAGTATATATGTGCATACACTCATAAACAGGCCTTTAAAAATGGATTCAGTCTCTATGTTATGATTTCATAACTTCTCCAAAGAAATTCCAGCTTATAACTTGGACCTAAAATTTATCTAACTCACCTGCTCACAAGACTTGAATTTCTCCTAATTGAGGTTTGTTTATTTACCCCCCCCGCCTTTGGCTGAAAAGTCTGTCCTCATTAAAATAAAAGTGTCTCTACTAAGGAATGTGGAGTACAGGTGATCACATACAAGCCCTAGTCATCTTTGAAGCACTGAGTTTACCAAATCCCTTCCTGAAGCCACTTACAAAATGAATGGAATTTAGAGCAGATGGAGCTGGGTGCCTGAGAACAGAATTGGGAATACATATGTGCCTTCATTATATGGCCTTTGATTTTTAAAACATGCTCACAAAAGCCTCTTGCTCTTCTAAACTCCCAATAGATATCTAAAATTTCCTTCCTTACAGCAGTGCTTTGGGTGAAGGTATGGTTACTAAAGTGCATGACAAAAGGTATTGCCTGAAAGCAATGTTTCATTGAACCGTGTGTCCCCAATAGGACATTAGAGTAACTGATGCTATTGAACAAAACTCTGGCCATGTCTTTTTCAAGGAGTATTTGCAACTTCAAACCACAGGTCATACAAAGCACCAGGGCTTCCTGTTTGCCCTGTCTTGGGTCACCTGCTCTGGGAAAACCACCTGCCACATTGCCCTAGGACAGCGGTCGGCAAACTGCAGCTCGTGAGCCACATGTGGCTCTCGAGCCATGGTGTGCCGCTCTGTTGACTAATAAGTTTGCCGACCACTGACCTAGACTCTCGATTCCAATAATTACAGGCTGTTGTTGTTCCTTGTGATTAAGCCCCTATCCCAATGGTCGGCAAACTCATTAATCAACAGAGCAGCAAACCGTGCACTGGGTTGTCTGCCGCTGCTCCAGTCAACATCTTAATTGAGCCTCACGAAGAGACCCTGAGCCTAACCACCCAACTAAGAAGCTTCTCAATTTCCGATCTACAGAATTTTTGAGATATTTGTTGTATTAAGCCCTCAGTTTCAGTGCAATTTTTATGCAGCACTAGGAACTACTGTATTTCAGCGAATAGAAGAGAAGCTAGAAAGCCTGACTAGTCAAATGTTTATTAAAGAACTTGAACCTGCTAAACTAGATGCCTTCACCTGTAAATTCCTCAAAAAATTTAATAACTGACACGAATCTTGGACAAACTTTTCCAAAGAATAGATAAAAAGGAAATACTTCCTAACTCTCTTACTGAGGCCAGCATAACCTGCCAACGTCCTTACAAGAAAGGAAAATAATATCCAGCTTGCTCTTTTTCATAAATACAAGTGCAAAATCCTTAAAAAAATCTTAGCAAACTGAAACCACCAAAAATGAAGATAATGTATCAGAATCAAATAAAGTTTTTTTCTGGGAAAGCAACACTTGTATAACATTCAAAAACCAAACAGTACATTTCATCGCAATAACAACTAGAAGGAGAAAAAAGTCATATGAACATCTCAAATTATACAGAAAAGTATTTTTAAAAATTGAACATCCATTCAAAATAATCACACTTAGTAAACTAGGAATATAGGAGAACTTAATGTAAAAAAGAATATCCAAAGACAGAGAGGAGGAAAAACAAGGTAAGGATACCTACTATCACTACTTATATCCAGTATTGTACTGAAGGTCCTGCCCAGTGCAATAAGGCAAGAAAAATAAATTTTCAAAAAGAAATTAACGACATAAAGGTTAGAAAATAAATGATCATTTTTCACAGATGATATGGTTGGGTAGACAGAAAATCCAAAAGAATCTACAAACTATTAAAATCAATAAATGAATTTAAAAGGTTTGCTGGATAAAAGATCAATATGCAAAAATCAGTTGTAGTTCCTTATATTAGCAACAAGTGGAAAATAAATTTTTTAAAAAAGTATTCTTAATAGTATTAACAAGAACTATCAAATACCTAGGAATACATCATAACAAAAGATGTGTAAGACATCCACACTGAAAACTAAATATCACTAGAAATAGAAATTAAAAAAGACCTAAATGGAGGGATATATTGTGTTCAGAAATTTGAAAACTCAATACTGGAAGGATATCGATTTTCCTCAAATTAAGCTATAGATTTAGCAGTCTCAATAAAAAAAATTCTGAAACTGATAAGCTGATTACAAAACTCATATACTATGTGTACTGGTTAATAATGTGGATCTTATAATCAAAGAAAACATGGTAATTTCAAGAGAAACATCAAAAGTGCTTTGTGCAAAGTAATGTCCATCGCTAGCTACACATTTCTCCAATCTTTCAGGTAATTTGTGGATACTGTCCCAATAGAACTTTTCTTGTTTTGAGGCAAACCATTCAGACCCAATTTTCCACTTCTTCGTACATTTTGCAGTGCTGCTCAGAAAGTGGGTGTGCCATCGATCAGAACAAGTGGTAATCTGAAGGAGCAAGGTCTGGTGAATATGGCGGGTGGATTAGTATTTCCCAGGCAAGATCTTTTAATGTGTCTTTAACTGGTTTTGAAGTGTGTGATGGTGTGTTATCATGAAGTAAAATTACTTTGCCATGTCTTCTAGCTCATTCTGGTTATTTTACGATCAAAGCGTGGTTCAAATTGATCTGGACGTTCTTTGTCTTTCACATCAAAATCATCACTTTTAAAGCGTTTAAACCAGTGTTCACATGTATCTTGAGATGGAGCATGTTCACCATAAGCTTCCTAAAGTATATGATAACTTTTAGCAGCACTTTTCTTCAAAATAAAGTAATGAATTAAAACTTCCCACAAATGCTCTTTTTTTTGGCACAAAATTCAACATTTTTAAGCATAAAAATATCTAAGATGTTAACACCTTCAGAAAATTTAACATTTGAAGTTTTGAAGCTTGTTGTCAATACAAGAAAACAGCACACATATCAAATCCCATAAACAATCCAATAAAAAAATGAGCAATGGACCTAAATAGATACTTGTCAAAAGAAGACATAAGGAAGGCCAAGAGACATATGAAAACATGCTCAAAGTCATTATTCATCCGAGAGATGCAAATCAAAATGACAATGTGGTACCATTTCACACCTGTCAGAATGGCTATCATCAACAAATCAACAAATGACAAGTGCTGGTGAGTATTCGGAGAAAAAGGAACCCTTGTGCATTGCTGGTGGGAATGCAGACTGGTGCAGCCACTGTGGAGAACAGTATGGAGCTTCCTCAAAAAACTAAAAATGGAACTCCCATTTGACCCAGTTATCCTACTCCTAGGAATATATCCCAAGAAACTAGAAACACCAATCAGAAAGGCTATACGCACTTCTATGTTCATAGCGGCACAATTCACCATAGCTAAGATTTGGAAACAGCCTAAGTGCCCATCTGCAGATTAACGGATTGAAAAAGAAGGAATTCTTATCATTTGCAACAGCATGGATGGAACTGGAGAGCATTATGCTAAGTGAAATAAGCCAGTCAGAGAAAGATAAATATTACATGAGATCACTCATTTGTGGAATATAATGAACAACATAAACTGATGAATAAAAACAGACCCAGAGACAGAGCAGCATCGATCAGACTGTCAAACCTCAGAGGGAAGGTACGGGAGAGTGGGGGTAAGGTGGAGAGGTCAATTGAAGGACTTGTATGCATGCATATAAGCCTAACCAATGGATACAGACACCAGGGGTTTGAAGGCATGAGTGAGGGTGGGGAGAGGAGGCCAATGGGATGATAAGGACACATATGTAATATCTTAATCAATAAAGAAAAAATTTTTAAAAATTGCATATATATCAACATATGTGTAACTCCATCTATTGAAAAAAATCCGCATTCTTAACAAGTACCCCTAGGATAAATGCAAAATGTCAATAATAGCAGAACAATCTTGAGGAGCAATAAAACGGAGACATTTACACTATAGGGGAGAAGACCTTAATAGCAGTTAAGATAGTATTGTCACTTGATTTATGAAAACATCAAACTCTATTACAATGAGAAACGGGTGCCCTTTTTAATAAATTGTACTGAGTTGACTGAATAGCCACGTGAAAAATCATGTATCTTGATCCCTTATGACATGTGTGTGTTACGTGCCATGGAGTCAGTTCCAATTTCTGGCAACCATACGAATGAGTGGTGTCCACAATGCCCTATCCTCAACAGCCCTGCTTCCTTCATGGAGTCAGTCCATCTCATATTTGGTCTTCCTCTTTCCCCAGGGCCTTCTATTTTTCCCAGCATTATTGTCTTTTCCAAAGAACACTGCTTTCTTGTGATGTGCTTGAAGTAGGACCGTTTTAGTTTTGTCATTTTTGCCTCCAATGATGTGTCAGGCTTACTTTGCTCTAGGATCCACTTGTTCATCTTTCTGGCAGTCCAGGATATCTATACAGTTCTCCTCCAACATCATATTTCAAATGAATCAATGTTTTTCCTACCAGCCTTCTCCACTGTCCTAGCTCACATCCATACACAGTAATTGGGAATACGAGGGTGTGGGTGATCTTAGCTTTGGTCTCTAATCTCTTTAATCCCATCTAACCACTATTTCTAGTCTCTAATATGTATCTCACACTATATGTTAAAACACTAATTTCCAAATGATGGAAGAACATGATAAAGACAAAGCAAACATAATTTAAAGAACAGCTAAAATCGTTTAGAGGGAACACAAAAAATTTTAGGACATTGGAATAAGCAAAAGTTTCTTAAATAGGGTACATAAAGCACTATCCTTAAGAGAAGATACTAGCTACATTGACTACCTGAAAATTATGAATTTCTAGCTATTAAAAGATCCCATTAAGAGAATGAAAAGTCAAACAATGGAGTGAGAAAAATACAAATAAAACATATCTGATAGGGGTCTCATATGCAAAATATAAAAAGAATTCCTGCAAATCAATAAAAAGAAATAGACAACCTAGCAGAAAAGCAGGAAAAAGACCTGAACATACATTTCACAAAAGATATTGAAATGGTCAAGGTGGCCAACCGCATTCATTAGAGAAATGCAAGTTGTAACCTCAACCCAATGCTACTACACACCTTGCAAAGTGGCTAAATTGATTTTTAATTGCAAAAAACGTAATAGTAAAGATGTGGAGCAAATAAGACTCTCACAAACTTTTTCTTTAAATATATATTTTTATTGATTTCAGAGAGGAAGGGAGAGGGAGAGAAAGATAGAAATATCAATGATGAGAGAGAATCATTGATCAGCTGCCTCCTGCAGCATGTGCCCTTGACAGGAATCAAACCCAGGATCTTTCAGTCCTCAGCTAACGCTCTATCCACTGAGCCAATCCGACTAGGACACAAACTGTTAATAAAATGTAAATTAATACAACCTCTTTGAAAACTAATAAAGATGAACATATGCAAAGTAATCCCAATATACCAATTCTCACTGGTATATAACCAAAAGAAATGCATATATATATATATATATATATATATATATATATTCCCCATAAGATACAAATTAGAATGTTCACAGTAGCCAGAAACTAGAAACCCAATTGTCCATCAATTAATGAAGATAAGCAAATTGTTGTATTTCTACACAATAAAAGGAATCAAAATTTTATATGTACAACAACATGGATGAATCTCAAAAATATGTTGAGCAGCCTAGCTGACATAGCTCAGTGGTTGAATGTCCACCTATGAACCAGGAGGTCACGGTTTGATTCCCGATCAGAGCATATGCTCAGGTTATGGGTTGGATCCCCAAGGTTGGGCATGCAGGAGGCAACTGATCAATTATTCTGTCTCATCATTGCTGTTTCTATCTCTCTCCCCCTCTCCCTTCCTCTCTGAAATCAATAAAAATATATTTAAAAAAATATGTTGAGCAGAGAATCCAAACCAAAAAAAAAAAAGCATACATGGCCAAAAACAGTTTGGCTCAGTTGATAGAGTGTCAGCCTGCGGACTGAAAGGTCCCAGGTTCGATTCTGGTCAAGGGCATGTACCCAATAGGGGGTGTGCAAGAGGCAGCTGATGGATGTTTCTCTCTCATCGATTTTTCTGACTTTCTATCCCTCTCCCTTCCTCTCTGTAAAAAATCAATAAAATACATATATACATATATAAAATGCATACATGTAATTCCATTTATATTAAGTACAAAACAGGCACAAATGGATGGTTCTCATAAATATGATGTAGAGCAAAAGGGGCCCAACACAAAAGAGCACATACATCTGATTCCATTTTTGTAAAGTAAAAGGCAAAACTAAACTGTGCTATTAGAAGTGATGATAATGATTACCCTTTGGGAAATGGTAGTTACTACAAAAGAGCACAAAGGTGGCTTCTGGGGTGCTAGTAGCATTCAGTTTCCTGCTCAGATGAAAGCTGACTGAACTGTACACTTAGGATGTGTGCTTATGAAAGTGTGTTTTTTATACTTCAGTAAAAAGTGTAAACTTTTTTTTCCGCCCTGGCTGGTGTTCAGTTGGTTGGGCACAGTTCTGGGCACCTGAGGGTTGCCAGTTCGATTCCTGGTCAGGGAACATCCCTGGGTTGTGGGCTCGATCCCGGTGGGGAGTGTGCAGGAGGTAGTAATCAGTGTTCCACTCTCACATTGATGTTTCTCTCTCTCTCCTTCCTTCCCTCTAAAAATCAATAAAAATATCTTTTAACAGTAAACTATTTTTAAAAATCAAAAGAAAATACATGGATACAAACCAACAACACACATTTGGCAAAAACACACATAATGAAAAGATTCAGAAATGAGAGTGTGGAGAGGCTAAAGGGAAATGAAATAAAGGATCCCTTTTCTTGCTCTCATGCCCGGTCACTCCAGTTGGCACACCCTGGGCAGCTCTGAATCAGACCTGGCCTCTAGCCTGGAGATGGGGAGAGAGACAGGCCCAACCTAAACATTTGTGGGCCCAGGAAAAACAGTTCAAACAGAGGCCCACATATCATATAGCTAAAAAATGAAACGTTATAAATAAAGCTAGCAAACTGTTAAATAAAATACATTCTACCTGCCTACCTTGACATATTTAGACACACACACCCCTTCATAATGACCTGAATGTCAGATTTAAATTTAGAATCCTCCCAGGTCCCTTCTTCCCAGCACTGCTAAGTCCCCACATTGCAAGAAGCCTCATAATTGCATGTGTGGGCATCCCGGGTTTCTAAATTCCATCCAGCTCCCTCAAGGAGCCTTTCCTTCATTCTTAGGGGTGCCTGCCAGTAGCAAGATGTGTTCCCAAGAGGGTCCATCCAAGGAAAAGGCCTGCACGGGCCCTGGGAACAGGCTGGGGCCAGCTGGGCACGGGATCACAGCGTCCCAGGTGCCAGAAGAGTGATCCAGAGTAGACTCTGAATGGGTGCATCCCCTTGGCCCCATGGACTCTTTCCTTTGTGTGAAGGCCAAAGTGGGAGCCTCTCAGGGCAGATGCCCTATGCCCCACTGACCCAACCCCACCTGATGGAAATAAGAGTTGATATTTACCCTACACTTTACAAAATACCTTCACCTATAATACTCTCAGTCAATCCTCTCTATCTCCTAAGATTACAACATCAAGCCATTTGATGGATGAGACTCCTGGCCAACATCACACAATAAAAACGAGTACTGCTAGGTCTCCCGTGGAAGCCTTTCCCGCCAAATGTCAAAGGTCATTTCTTTCCACTATTCAACACTACCATCCATCCCTCAGTTTTCTAAAGAACTGATGAAGGCTAAAAAGATGTAAATATATGGAAGCAAATTTAACACCAAATACAGAGTCCTTTCTGAGAAAGAGCCTGAGATCAAAGCAAATCTCACCACTGGGACAAAGATCACTATGTAGGAGTAGTAGTAATCCCAGCTGAGTCTTGGGGTCCCTATCTCCACCCCAAACCACAAAATGAGAACCTTCAACACAATTAAGCAATCTCCACCCAAATTCCACACCAATTACATGGGAGGCCTGGCCTCACAGCCCGCCTTCTCTCCACCATCTCACTAAAAATACTTTATTAATAAGAGGAGAGCATAAAGCCACGGACCTCCATCGGCTCCAGGACAAGCCAGAGAGCAGCCTGACACCAGCCCCCGCTGACACCCGACCCTCCCCTCGTGAGGACCCACTATGCCAGGCTTCCCTCTAATTACCAGGTGTTTGGCTCAAGGGCCGGCTGGTTATTTAGGGAACCAGCGCCTGCTGCTGGCACAGATGTCCGAGAGGCTGGGGCTGCAGGCTCTATCCGCTCAAAGCCAGCTGCCATCTCCTCTCTCTGCTATCCTGGAACCCCTCCTGCCGCCTCTGCACCCCAAAGCTCAGCAGCATCATGTCGCTTGCACACACAGCTGCGGAGTACATGCTATCCGATGCCCTGCTGCCTGACCGCAGGGGCCCCCGCCTCCAAGGACTGCGCCTGGAACTCCCCCTGGATCGCATAGTCAAATTCGTAACTGTGGGCTTCCCCTTGTTGCTGATGTCCCTGGCCTTTGCCCAGGAGTTCTCCTCCGGTGAGTGGCTTCCCAGACCCAGTATATATAAGAGATCCCACTTTCTCTTCTCCCTCCCTCTCTCTTTCTCTCTCTTATGTACATACTGCTGATTTCAGAGAGGGAGAGGGAGAGATACAAACATCAATGAGAGAATCATTGATTGGCTACCTCCTGCACGGCCCCTTCTGGGGATCGAGCCAGAAACCTGGGCTTGTGATCTCCTGGTTTATAGGTCGGTGCTCAACCACTGAGCAACACCAGCTGGGTATTTCACTCCTTAGATGGGTTCTGATGCAAGGCAGCCCCCACATTGTCTGGGTGGTATGACTGGCCTGGCCAGCAGGCTGGATAGCATGCATTTAGAGCACCAGCAAAGCAGGGGCACCTACATTTTCTGAAAGTCATTTCCAAAATTTTGCAATAAAAAAGATTTAGCCCTAGCTGGTTTGGCTCAGTGGATGGAGCGACTGAAGGGTCACGGTTCAATTCCTAGTCAGGGCACATGCTCAGTTTGTGGGCTCAATCCCCAATAGGGGATTTCTGAAATCAATAAAAAAAATTTTCTTTAAAGATGTTGTTTAAATTTCAGTATTTGCGTATTTTATGGAATTGCAATTATTAAACTTTTATTTTATATGGATGAGGGAGATTGGGGGCCTCTAATCTCTTCAGGGCCTAGGACTTCATATATATTTCTGAGAGGAAAGGAGAGAGGGAGAGAGAAACATCAATGATGTGAGAGAATCATTGACCGGCTGCCTCCAGCATGACCCCTGGCTGGGGATTGAGCCCACAAACTGGGCATGTGCCCTCATCAGGAATCAAAGCGTGACCTGGCTCATAGGTCAATGCTCACTCACTGAGCCACCCCTGCTGGGCAGGACCCAGGACTTCTGAAGGTCTTTGCCATTCACGCTTTCGGTAAGTCTCTTACCTCCTTGGAGCCTTCTTCTTACTCCCCACCTCCAGGGTTACTGACTTAAGAACTTATGTTGGAACATCATAGGTGAATAAATCCACTCATTCCTCTCCACACACATTAACAAACACATGTATGCAGTGTCCTAGATGATGCATGAACTCAGCAAGTCTACCACCTCTACTGAAGAGAGGGTGGACTTCCCATGAACTGGGGTTTCTGGCTTTCTTTTCTGGCGGTGTGATGACCTTACTACATTTCCCAAGGAAGTGTGTCGACTCCCACTGCCTCTTCATTTACCCGCAGATGGGAAGAAGTACTGGGTCCCCTTTCTGCCTTTATCTAGAGAAAGATGGAAAACCAAAAACGAGACATTCTCCCTCCAAGCCCACTTTCCTTCCACCACCACTCTTCCTCCTTTTCTCTTGGTTTGGGCTCAGAAGTCCTGGCAACTCATCCTCTAAATGTTAGAACCCAGGGGTTGGCTCGCTGAGAAAGGAAATGTCATCATGAAACTGCAACCTTCTGGTGCCAAGCTGTGAGAGTGCAGGGACCGTCCCCCATCCCCTTCCTCCTCCTACACACACACACACACACACACACACACACACACACACTCACCACACCTCCCACCCCCGACCCCCTGCTGCCTGCCTGCCTGGGAGTCCAGGGAGAGCCCAGAGAGCAAAAGACTGGCAGACATCAAAGGCAAGTCAGTGATGGGCAGGCCTGAGTCAGAGTAGAGTGCTGTCCAGCCTTGCCCGTCCAACAGGGGCATGGGCTTGCCAAACCCAGAAACTGGGGCACGGGAAGTGCCTGCCAACTACACAAATTGGCAAAGCTGTGGAGGTGACTCCTAGAAGGTTTTGGCTGCGTGTCCCCTGGATTCCCGTTCCTCACTCCAACTCAGGGCTCCCTCAAAGGCGTGCTCCTGTTCCAGGGTCTCCCATCAGCTGCTTCTCGCCCAGTAACTTCAGCGCGCGCCAGGCCGCCTATGTGGACAGCTCCTGCTGGGACTCGCTGGTTCACCACCAACAGGATGAGCCTGGTCGGTACCAGCTGAAATCCCTCTGGCCTCACAAGGTAACGTGGACCCGGCTCCATCCGGCCAGCCTTGCCACTGAGTGGGGAGGGCTGGGGTGCATCACTATATTCTCTCTTGTCCCTTCGCCACCCCTCCACTTTCATGTATTGGTCACGAACTCCTGTTTCAGGCATTCATCAGATGACTGGCGAGCTTGGGTTTCCCCCTTTTATCTGATTGGGAGTTTTGTGCTGATGGATGACGCTTGTTGGCCAGCAGCCCTGAGTTTAAGGAGATCCCTTGGGCCCCATGGTCGACAAAAAGCGGCTCGCGAGCCACATGCGGCTCTTTGGCCCCTTGAGTGTGGCTCTTCCACAAAATACCACAGCCTGGGCGAGTCTATTTTTTAAATATATATTTTATTGTTTTTACAGAGAGGATGGGAGAGGGATAGAGTTAGAAATATCGATGAGAGAGAAACATCGATCAGCTGCCTCTTGCACATCTCCTATTGGGGATGTGCCCGCAACCAAGGTGCATGCCCTTGACCGGAATCGAACCTGGGACCTTTTAGTCCGCAGGCTGATGCTCTACCCACTGAGCCAAACTGGGTAGGGCTGGGCAAGTCTATTTTGAAGAAGTGGCATTAGAATAAGTTTAAATTTAAAAATTTTGGCTCTCAAAAGAAATTTCAATCGTCGTACTGTTGATATTTGGCTCTGTTGACTAATGCGTTTGCCGACCACTGCCTCGGGCCATTTCATTGCAAAAACCTCAAATGTCAGCGTCTGTAATCCTCTCTTGGGCTGGTCAGTTTTCCCAAGAAGAATGATTCGATCCTAATTTGTGTGGAGGGAGCAGGGTGGGATTGACATCAAGCTCAGCTGCCAACCCTCTGGGAACCAGATGTGGGTCTCAGCATTCAGTATTCATTTAGCTTCCCCGTTCTCAGTGTGGTTCCTGCAGAATGGCCCACAAGTGCAGCATCTCTGGCTCCGTTTCTGGGAACTGAACCACAGCCTTCTGCAGGGGAGGGGTTGGGTCTCCACTGAGTGCATCATGTTGCAGAAAGGATCTGCAGGGCTGGCTTCTCAATATCCCTGTTCCCAGCCCCATTGGCACCCCTTTCAGGTGTACCCGGTACCCCTAACTCCGGGGCCTTTCTGGTTCTGTGGTGAAGACAGCTTGCTTGTTAGCTCCTGCCTCGGCTCCCATCCACCCATAGGCTGGTATCTTTTGTCACACAACTGCTTTTCAGTTCAACATTTTATTGTTCTTATATCCTCTCCTGTTTTTTCTTTTTTTAAGTGTATTTTTGTTGATTTCAGAGAGGAAAAGAGAGGTAAGAGAGATAGAAACATCAATGATAATAATCCCTGATCAGCTGCCTCTTGCTGGGGATCAAGCCTGCATCCCGGGCACATGCTCTTGGCCAGAATTGAACCTGGGACCCTTCAGCCTGCAGGCTGACGCTCTATCCACTGAGCCAAACTGGCTAGGGTTCCTCTCCTGTTTTCTTTGTTCTTACAGGATTATGTCTTATTGATCCCTTCACTGCTGTCCCTGAGTGGTTTTATGAGGGAGCAGAAGTCACATTAATGTCCAATTCACAATATTTAATCAGAAGTCGCTCGTGACATTTTGTAGTTATGACAACTTATAAGGCCTTAAAATAACCTAGTTCAGGACCCAGACAAAACCATAGTGCAGAGATTCATGAGGTCTCTGTCTCCGGAGACGTCAAAGCCGGATGTGGACGGCAACAAGTACAAGAGAGTCCAGAGGGAATTCTATGTCAGAAAAGAGTAAAATCTCTACGAGTAAAGATTGTTTCAAGGAATGTTATTTTTAAAACAGGTGTGAAAAGGTTCTAGTTTTCTCTCGTCATATAATATACCTTTCAGAAACTCACACATTCTCTTTCTCTTTCACACACACTCCCCTGGGATGCCAGGACCACTGTGGGCCACGATTTCTGGTTAGCTCATAACATTATGTAGTTATGACAATTTACAAGGCTAACATGCATGGGGAATGGGGAGTCCTCTCGACCCATCCCCATCCCTGATCCCTCTCTTACCCCTTCCTTCCTCTCTCCCTCTCTTTCTGTTCTTGTTTCTCTTCTTCCTGGGACCCTACACAGACCCCAGATCAGAGAAGTGGAGCTGGAGAGCCTGGATACCCACCATCCCTTCTTTCCCGGGCCTCACTGTACTCGGCCTTGGGTCCTGGGCCTGTGGCAGCTCCGTCCCCTTCGAGGCAGGAGCCCTTCACTCAGAGCTCTCTCCACCCCGGGCCTCCCTGCTCAGCTCACTCTCATCCCGCAGGCCCTCCCCTACTCCCTGCTGGCCCTGGCCGTGGCCATGTACCTGCCCGTTCTGCTGTGGCAGTACGCAGCTGCGCCGGCCCTCAGCTCAGACCTGCTGGTCATCATCAGCGAACTGGACAAATCCTATAACCGCTCCATCCGCCTGGTGCAGCACATGGTGAAGATCCGGCACAAGAGCTCGGACCCCCATGTTTTCTGGGACGAGCTGGAAAAGTGAGTTCTCTCTCCCGCTCCTTTCTGAAGGGCTCCTCCAGGCATTTAAGTGATATCTGTGAGGTCATGTGTAAACTAGTCTCTATAGCAGAGGTGGGGAACCTTTTTCCTGCCAAGGGCCATCTGTATATTTATAACATCATTCACAGGCCATACGAAATTATCAACTTAAACATTCGCCTGCTCTATTTGGTCAAACATTTCATTAAGTCACCACTAATACCTTGGCAGGGCCAGACCAAATGATTTCCTGGGCCTTATGTGGCCCAAGAGCCGGACGTTCCCCACCCCTGCTCTATACCATCCTTCTCAACAGTGCACAGTGGTGAACACCTCCTCTCATTAACTTCCTACCATCCATGTACGGGGAGAGGAGAACGGACTCTGCCTCCAGTTTGCAGATGAACCTGGT
Source organism: Antrozous pallidus (assembly GCA_027563665.1). Taxonomy (NCBI): domain Eukaryota; kingdom Metazoa; phylum Chordata; class Mammalia; order Chiroptera; family Vespertilionidae; genus Antrozous; species Antrozous pallidus. Next base: position 15,215,887 of record CM050528.1, on the reverse strand, counting down.
CAGAAAGGGATTAATCACTCTAAAAACAACTGCACATACCACTCCCTGCTCAGAAACCTCCAATAGTTCCCCTCATGCAAACAAAAATATCCACATTCCCCCAACTATTCTTCCAAGGCTCTCTACATACACTGCCACCAACGACTTTTTCTTTCTTTTTTAAAATACATTTTTATTGATTTCAGAGGAAGGGAGAGGGAGAGATAGAAACATCAACGATGAGAGAGAATCATTGATTGGCTGCCTCTTGCATGCCCCCTACTGGAGATCGAGCCCAAAACCTGAGCATGTGCCCTGATGAGGAATCAAACCGTGACCTCCTGATTCATAGGTTGATGCTCAACCATGGAGCCAGGGAGGCCGGGCTGTTCTGGGTGCTTTAGACGTGTGTCCATGTGTGTTCTGGGGGAGGGAAGGAGGGAGGGAGGGAGAGAGAAGAGGTAGGGAAGAGACAAGGCTACACCTCCCATGTGGGCTTATATTCTATCAAGGGAAGACAGACAGTGAATAATCACAACACATAATTATATGGTAGAAAATAAGTGGTGTGAAGAAAAACAGTAGAGCAGGGTAAGGGTGGGGGTGGTCAGGAAAGCTGGGAGGCTGTGGAGTGGTATGGTTTTAAATAGAATGGCCAGGGTGGGCCCCACAAGAGGATGGTTGAGCTAAGATTTGAAACCATATTCTGTCTCAGGAATATGCACACACTCTTTCTGAAACCTACCTACCTCTTGGAGGGCAAGTCTAAGACAATATTCCCCATGAAGTTTTCTGAACACTCCAGCCCCTACAGTTATCCTCTCTCCTAGTTTACTACTAGCATGATTTGTAGTCATCCTTTTAATAACAAACCAAGTGTATTTTTATTTCATGTATGCGTAGTTATCTGCCTCTTTCCCACAAGCCAGACTGTAAGCTCCTTCAGAACAGAGTGGCTTATGTGTACTTGAATATCACAGTTCTCAACAAGTACTTGCTAGCACATTTATTTTTAAGGAATTTAAAAATATACATTTCATTTCAGAGAGGAAGGGAAAGGGAGAGATAAAAACATCAATGATGAGAGAGAATCATTGATCGGCTGCTTCCTGCATGACCCCTACCGAGGATCGAGCCCACAACCCAGGCATGTGCCCTTGACAGGAATTGAACCCGGGATCCTTCAGTCCGCAGGCCGACGCTCTGTCCACTGAGCCAAACTGGCGAGGGCACACATTTATTTTAACAAACTAAATGAATACCACCGAGTATTCAGATCAACAACCAGAATAGGCTTATTTAGAATCTCAGTCGAGTGCTAATTTAATAAGCCTTACTGCTTCCTAAGGATCCCACTTCTTCTGCTTAGAGGTTTATTCTGCCTCACTGGGCAGAAATCCATTGTGGCAATTTATTACTCACTGATCGTTCACTGGGTTTGCTGCACTGCCCTCATTGCTTGGAGAATGAAGATGTGCTTACTTAGTACCTCCTTTTGGGAGGAGGCTGGTTATGCTCTGAGAAGGCAGGTTTTCATGGCTGAGGATGCCATGTTGGATACACAGAGTCTGCTACTTTCCCACATGGCGCCCTCAGGATACAGTTCTCAATGGGCCCTCCTAACCTCGCCTCCTCTCTTCCCCTGCCCAGGGCCCGCACAGAACGATACTTTGAGTTCCCCTTGCTGGAGCGGTACCTGGCGTGCAAGCAGCGCTCACACTCACTAGTGGCTACCTACCTCCTGAGGAACTCCCTCTTGCTCCTCTTCACCTCAGCCACCTACCTGTACCTGGGCCACTTCCACCTGGATGTCTTCTTCCAAAAGGAATTCAGTTGTTCTGTCAAGACAGAGCTGCTAAGCGATGAGACCTACATCCCGGACCTCATCACGTGCAGACTGACCTCCCTGTCTGTGTTCCAGATTGTCAGTCTCTCCACTCTAGCAGTGTACACCCTCCTGGTGCCGCTGATCATCTACAACCTCACCCGGCTCTGTCGGTGGGACAAACGGCTCCTGTCCATCTATGAGATGCTCCCAGCATTTGACCTCCTCAGCAGGAAGATGCTGGGGTGCCCCGTCAATGACCTCAACGTGATCCTCCTTTTCCTCCGAGCCAACATCTCTGAGCTCATCTCTTTTAGCTGGTTGAGTGTCTTATGTGTGTTGAAGGACACGACCACTCAGAAGCACAACATTGACACTGTGGTCGATTTCATGACTTTATTAGCTGGCTTAGAACCCTCAAAACCAAAACACCTCACTCGCCAGATCAGTGATGA